>JOMC01000102.1:0-30610 GCA_000812125.1 Aspergillus ustus
GGGGGGGGGGGGTGGGGGAAGAAAAAAAAAGGAAATCACAAAATATACCGAAAACTCTCAATCTCGAGATCCGTCTTATTCGACAGCCCCTGCGCAACCTCCTCGCTCTCGGTGAACTGGTCAACCGTCCCGTACTTCGCGTCGCGCCGCCGGTTCTCGAAGAAATAGTACACATACAGCAGCACGAGCCAGAAGACGCCGAAGGCGAGGCCTGCGATTGAGGCGGTCATTCCGGTCTATCCATTCCATAATATGCATGTTAGATTATATTATTCGAAGCAAGGGTAGGTAGGATCGTGGTACTAACCTGATAATGCGGCTCCTCGCGCTCATAGAAAAACTGCGGGCCCGCAATATTGCCGACACAATATCCAATGAAGATAAACGCACTGGTCAGACTCCGTTTCGTGAACCCGGCGACATTCGACGAGATCAATGACAGCGAAAGCGGCGTATTCGCTGCAAAGGCTACTGTGAGTGCTAACCCCGCAACGCGGGCTTCTGCATGCGACGCGTCGAGCTTCCACACGAGGATCATTCCGATTAAGGATACGGTCGTGTTGAAGATCATCATCAGCACGCGTGTGTTCCGGACGTAGGTTGCGAAGCCTGTTGTGAGGACCAGGAAGACCAGTTGCGAGGCGCCGAGCGGCATTTGCATTAGGAGGGAGCGCACGCGGCCGTAGCCGAAGCCGTTTATGATTAGGCCGGAGAACTGAGTAATCACGAAATTAGTATATCGATGATGATGATGATGATAATGAGCAAATAAAGGAAGTAGGAGACATACACTGGTAATCCCGCCATTACACAAATTCGTCGAAATGGAATAGAGGAACAGGAACCAAGTCTGCGGATCACGCAGCGCCAACCAGGCCTGATCCCACCTCCAGCGACCCGTATCATTCACGCCCGTCTTATTGCGCAGCGTGCGCTGCAGCGCAATCGCCTTCTCGGTCTTGGTGAGGAAAATCGCGCTTTGCGGCTTGTCGGGAATTAGGATGAAGATCAGCGCGCTCATGAGCGCTGTGATCGCGCCGAGGATTAGGAACAGTAGTTGCCAGTTTGTTATCGAGGTGATGTGCACGCCGCCGATTTTGTACGCGATTAGACCGCTGATTAGGTTTGAGATTCCGTTGCCGACGAACCAGGCTGCTTGACTGTGTGTATAGATGGAGGGTGTTAGCGGGTGAGAGTTGGAAAGGGAAAGGGAACGGAGGAGGACATACCGCGCAGGCTGTTCCTCGCGGGTATAGAACATGCCGATACTAAGCGCAAAGCCAGGCCCGATAACCGCCTCGCCGACGCCGAGGAAGAAGCGCACGGCCATGAGGCCGTCGAAGCCCTTTGTTGCCGCGTGGCACATGAGGATTCCGCCCCAGACAAGGCTGTCTCGTCCGTTAGCTAGACAGTCCTCCCAGTCCACCAGTCCAACCATGACAGAACTCGAACAGTAAAGGACTCCTTACATCGAAACCCCCATGTACTTCGCCAGCGGCAACCGCACCAGCAGGTACGAGCTCGGCCAGCTCCAGGCAAAGTAGCCGAAGTAGAAAATCGTCGATGTCCACGAGTATTCCTGGCCCTTGAGATTGAGGTCCTCGCGCAGGTTGAGCAGCGTCGCTTGGCTGAGCGCGACCTTGTCCATGTACTGCATCATGTAGACGAGGCCCATGACGGGGATGAGGCTGGACATTGAGAATTAGGTGAGGCTACATAGAACGGTAAGGGAGGGGAGGAGAAGAGGAAGAATAAGACTGGGAAGGAAAAATAAGGGCTAGGACGCACGCGAAATCGAGCTTGCGCAGGACCCTCTTCTCCTGCTCGGGGGTATAGTCGACCGCCAGCAACTCGCCGAGGTCGACATCGCGGATAATCGTCGCCTCGGCTTCGGCCTTGTAGTCCACGCCCACAGGCTCAAGCTCAGGCTGGGGCTGAGAAGCGGGAGGGGGATCACGTCTTCCCATGGTTAAGAAGGAAAGAAGGGAAGAAAATTCTTTCGCAATTGAGGGGAACTGAACTCAGCGTGGAGACGACAGAAAAGAAAGTTCGGCAGGGACCCTCGTCACATTTTATAGGTGGGTGCTTGGGTAGTCAATTGGGGGTCGCATGGGGGTGGATAATGGATTAGATTAATCAATCAATCTTATCTGATCATCTGCAAGAAACAGCCCATTCGATGAAGACTAGTAACCCCCCGCTTCCTTCCAGCCCTGCTTTCACCAGGCCATCCGATAGCGGCGTCGGCTGGACGAGGTTGCATTATTGGTGGATGACATGGTACTCTGTCTGCACCTACGTCGAAGATAGCATATGCAAGTGTCGATCACGATGGATGGCCCTATCATACGGGCAAAGTGGCGAGAGCGCGGGAGACGGATGGAGATAGTCTGCATTAGCCACGGTTAGGGCTGTCTCGGCGTGGAGTCTTCTTCAGGAGGAATTGACTCTTCTTCTGCCGAGGGTCTTATCTTCGCTTGCACGGAAAGAATGTCTCAGACGGCTGGACCCGACAACATGTACGGCAAGGAGCGAGATTATTAGCCAAATAAAGTACATACTGGTAGGGCTTGTGGTGTCTAGTGCGGGTGTCGGCTCCGGAGTCCGCGGTTTCCCCTCACCTTCAATTCCCTCAGATAAACCCCCCCTGTCAAGCTATGCCACGAAGTTCACTCCGTAAGGGCTCGGATGCCATCGATTGGTCGGTCCTTGCATATGTATTTCGGATGAGGGGTTCAAAGTTTATCAATAATACAAATGGCCTGATTCGCCCGCCACGAGCTTTAGCTATCATGGTCAAAGCGTATCTAAGCTATCTCTCGAATCCTGCGATAAGAACCGCGCTGTCGGGTTTAAAAGGAGCTTTCTACTGGACGTGGTCGCATGATTGACTCGGGACCATTCTCTACCTACCCCATATGACACCCTGCACAGGGGAGGGCTTCCGCTGCTCCGAACGCCCCGACTCGGCCCCGTTCCCGTTGGGAGGGGGGAAGCCACTTGACACACCTGCATATGTACTGTGTTAGGCGCCATAAATAGGCTGCAGCACGCGGTCTGAATGGTTTTCCTAGAGAGGACACTCGCTTCACATCACAGGCTGTAGCTGCTTCCGCTTTAGGATAGCTGCTGAAATGGACCGGTCCTACCTCTTCCTCAATTATACCAAAGCAAGTTTGATCACGGAGTAATTTCGACTACTTTTCCTAGTATACTATGCTGCCCGCGCTGTATTATGGTGGCAAGTATACAGTCGGTGATCACCTGATGCACGAAATCACCACCAACTGTAAGGACCAACATGAAGCAATTCAACCACATACAATGAATATTATCTCTTAATTTTTTGGTGGTTTAAAGTAGTCATTATATAGAGTCTATAGACAATTTTTAGTTGGCCCGGAAGCGGTGTGGCAGTTGAATCTCGCGGCCTTGACAATTTACTATAGGAGGGGCCTCAACAACATTTATAGGAGTTGTTGGCCTGGTTTCTATAGATTTTGGCTAGCGTGAAGCTGTAGATATCTTCTTTGGGGTCTTCTTTGCCTGCTGGAAGTTAATTTAAAGCTGATAATCCGCCTCCTTTTCCAGGCGTGCCTCCTCCTTCTGCTATTTCTTTTGCTCTGCCTTTAATAACTGTAATTCTCACTAAGATACTTAATCTATCTTGCACTCTTCAAGCAAGCATTATTTCTCCTTTTTAGCAAGCTGCTAACAGATCTTTCTTCCTCCTTTAACACCTTAGCGAGTTGTATAGCCTTATCCTTTTACTTTTAAAGATCACGGGCTTGCTGGACCTTTTGTGGAGAGTAAAACACTAGACCACTATCCTTAGGCGCTGTGAGTTTAAGTTTAAAGCCTTGCCACGCTGGCGCTTCTTCTTATTATTCTGGAGAGCTGATTCAAGACCCTGGCAGCGTAGTTTAAGGATTATATTCTCTATAGAGAGGTAATGCATTATAGAACTTAACTTCTTAGCATTTTTGTTATATATATTACTAACCGCGTTATTTAGAAGCCTTTCAATCTTTCTCTAGTCCTCTGCTTGCAGGATTGACCGCGAGGAATTACTAGAGGATGGCCGCGAGTCCTTCTTTCTTTTAAATTAGACTAGAATAATTTTAGGATTAAGCGGTAATATCCCAACAGTTCTCCATGAAAAAAGTATATATTTTAATAATAAGGCCTGCTTCCAGGCCGGCCAGAAGAGATAGAAGAAGTCCCGCCTAGTAATATTACTAAGAGCAAAGGATTTATGCAAGAATTCCTCCAGGTTCTTGCTATACGCGGTAGCAAGAGGACTAAAGATTCCAATATCAAGCAGCTGGAGCGAATGGGTTGAATAAGGTGGATAGGTTATTAAAAGGATCCTATTAGCGTTATAGTAATTAATAAACTTTATAGTAAGGTAAGATCCATGGCTATTAAGGATTAGAAGCCTTTAATACCTCCACGCTTTCTCCTTTGTCTCCTGGTTAAATATATCCTTTAACCAGGCATATCCTACCTTATCATTCGTCCAACCGCTTTTAGATGAGGTAAAATAGCAACTATAAAGAACGGGATTAAAGTCTTGTAGCCAGGAATCCTGTATATTACCACTAGTTAGTGGCCTGGTAAATAAGACTTAGTAAGAGCGAGCTTCCGTCAGCGCAAATACAAGCAATTAAGGTTATCCACTCGCGATTCCCGTCCTAGAGGCGCTGCTTAAGGCCCCTATTCTTATATTTCTGCTTAGAAAAGATCCTGAGGTCTTTAACAAGCATTCCAATAAGAAATCCTTTCTTATCCATGTTATAGATATCCTCCACGCGTAGCTCGTATTTCTCTAGTTTCTAGCATAGTGATTCAAAATATAACATGTATTTATATGCGGAATCAGCTCGTTTTCGCGCAGCATCGATAGCGGTTGTATAGGTTGAAATAAGGTCATCTTGGTATCACTTTAGAAAGCGGCCAGGCCAGTGCTTTCCAGGCTTGTGTCCACTTATCTCCTTTGCAAAATTACGCAGCATCTCAAGAGATGCAAAGAGGCCTCGTTTAGTAAGCTTATTAATATATATCTTATAACTAGTTAAGTTCTTTTTCATGTTAGTTAGTAAGAATTCGCTGCTGCTTATATTAGTGGTCCCTCGAGTGCGAAACCCCGCGGTGGCGCCTTAACAATGTTGATCACTCAACACCAAATTGTTTTACTAGTTTAGTGCAGTTAATTAAAGCGCCTGGTTCTAAGGAATCAATTGCTTCTAACACCGCTTCAATTGGAGTCATATTGAATGAGATATAAGAAGTTGAAAATTGCTATCTAAAAAGTCGGTGAGGGGGAAAATGTGCATCAGGTGGGGCCGTGCATCAGGTGATCACCGACTGTATCATAGCTGATACTGTCCTAAATGTAGACTTGATAACTCAACGTGCCCTAATTTAAGCTGAACGGGTAGTAAAATGCTTCTGGAGATATCTTATCTAGTCACTATATCGCTATAGATCAAGCAATACTATATAAGTCTCAGGAACCCGGGTGAGGAGCTACTGGATGCATTTTAGGGTTACTGTTGTTGCCTTTTTTTTATGAGCAGACTGCCGCATGAACCACCTGCCCTAAGCTGATCTTGATGCTGCTATTTCTGTTTTGGCCGATGCATTCTACCATTTCTAAGTGGGTCTCAGATTAATTCAATGTCTTTACGAAGAGAGCGATCAGAAATACTCCGTATAAGAAAGTAATCTGCTAATCCACATCGCCAGCCTTTCGGTCTGCCCTCGCTTAGTCATTGCTTCATAACCTAACTGGTTAGATATCTCAGGCTGAGCGCGGCATCCAATGAAAAGGATGCCTCCTGCATCCTATAAGCAGGAATGTCATGCGGTCAAGTTGTGTTGGTAACTTTGGCAGTCACCGCCAGAAGGCGGGGCGATCCCAGCTCTCCCAGCTGATGCCATCACCAGTAAGAAGCAGCCAGATAAAACCTGGGTCTTCAGGTTTTAATGTCATTTAATGATTATATATATCTCCTTCACGGTCATCGTTTACTCCATCTCCCCACTCGCAGCGTCCCTGACGGCAACGGGCCAAGGCAAGAGTGCATACACCATTCCCAGGAATCCGGCACCCTACTCTCCGGCTAAGTGTAATTTAATATTCCTAAGTTGAACTTCCTACCCTTCTTCAAACGTCTCAACTAATTTTGTTTCCGTCATCATTCTAGCATAGAAAAATGGACCCCGACTCCCTCCATTTCGCAATTCTCCGAGACCCAATCTGCCTAAAATGCGGCTCCCAAACCAGAAAGAACATCGTGACGCACCCCAATCCCCTCGGCAACGCCGGTCGTCCTTATTACGCATGCTCTAACGCGCAGTGCAATGCCTTTTCCTGTTTCGGGGATATGCGAGGCGTACATCGGTCGAACCCAGTATGCGACTGCCCGAGTCTGCGCTATAGCCGGCTTCAACTAGGAGCTGCTAAAGACAATAATGGTCGCCGCCAGTATTATCCGTTGTTTCCTTTCTATAGGTGTGCTGTCGGCCGGTGCAAGTTTTTTGAGCATCTTGTTGACAAGGAGACTGGGCATGTACTTGTGTACCTTGGTCCGGTTCAGGCGCCTGAGGAAATGGCTCTTAGAGGCCTATAACTTTGGTTAGAAGCCGATGAGGCTTGGTCTACCATGTCCAGGCCCATGTCATGGTAGTAGGCACTATCTGGTTCAAGTGGGGTTGTATTGTTACCTGTCAATCCCTTGGTCTCTTGGAAAAGTCAGCTTGGGTGTTTCATTGATCGTTAAGCAAAGCTTCCGAGAAAAAAGGAAGGTCCTGATTGAATTGTATCGCCTGTGATCCATTTTTATTTAGAGAAGGAGAGACTAAGGGCAGCCAAACTTAGTAGACCAAGGCATAACTCTCTACCGATGGACTTTGTATCAATCATCGTTGATTTGTCCGTTGGGCTCACCGGATGCGATAGTATTATGTGGGGATGTCGACTCGATAGATGTAAAATTGTCTCCGATGAGGTCAAGTGAATGGATAATAGCTCCTATCCACATCAGCTTTGATTCCAACGCAGTAGTATGTATTGCTAGATCAACGGCCACTTGACGCAGCCAGAGCCTCCGGGATCGGCTTGGCGCTGGCGCAGGGATGTTTTTTTTTTTTTTTGAGTAAACCATCACGGGCGGGAGAGATTTATCACGGTGGTCAGGAATCAGGTGGATTTTTGGGATCGTATTCTCCTTCAGGCTGCACTAATCAAAGTCAACCTATTCTTATGATTTCAGGTGCTCTTAAGGTTCCGAATACCCGACCCTCCAAGCAGGTCGGGCATGCATAGAGGAATCCAGTTATGTACATACTTTCATTCTGCCGGAGGTGGAGGCATGTTCCAGACGTTAGTGTACAAGACCGTCCACTCAAGCGAGGTTTAAGTTCCTGTTCTGCTTGATGTTCCTACGGCCACTTTCTCATAGCGTGGCTTTATTCTTATCCACTTGGACTCAAAGCGCATAGCAACATCCTTGTTAATAATGATGGTCATTCGTGGCGCGGACTTCTCGACCGGGAATCTGTGGGCTAGTACTAAGGTATTCCCGAATACCGGGAGCTTACTACGGCTATGCGCCTTGGGGAAGTATAGCTGTTGGTACCACGTTGCATTGCCTCTTTGGATGGTGTGGGAATGAATATAATATTTGGATGGGGCGGATTCTGATGTGGCAAGCACGACGAAGTGTTGCGCACAATATCAACCGACGTCATCATGCGCGATGAAGCTCTCCCTGCACCCAACAACAACAAGACCGTATAGACAGTCTGAACATCCGCCGCCACGGGGAGGGTGAGGGCAACTTGCTAGACTTCACCAGCTAAGGCCCTGTCAACGCCGTTCACTATAATGTCCTCAGAGCACTGCCCTTGCCCATGCCCTTCTGACGTATCAGCTAAGACCCCGTGGAACTCCGAAGTAGCCCTGTTGCTGTTCCTGTCCCCTGCTGCTGCTGCTGTATCGGCGGACAATGACTCCGCAGCTCGGTCTTCGGCGCCGCCGCCGCGACCCCGTCTTCGGGCCGTCCTGTCATGGTAACTTGTTGGTTTCCCCTCTTCTTCGACCCAGCTCTCCGAGGGTTTATCGGATACAAGAAGCGCATTCCTGCCATGATCTAGCGGGGTAAGAGAAGTGAATTTTTTCCCCACCAAAAAGTCCAACCTAAGAACGTCGTCATTCGACGCACTCCAGATCCTCGGAAGAGAATTGCCCCGGCTGCGAGGACAAGGACAAGGACAATGGCTGCCATGCGTATAGTGAGGAATGCAGGGATTCCATTCCGTACGCCCAGTGAAAGCGCACTCTGCTTGCGTAGAAAACGACAGGGAGGCTCGGTCGCTCCGTTTCGCCGGCTGGCCCCTCTCGGCACTAGGTGAAGTAGCCAACCGTCTCGTCCCTCCCCAAGACATAGCTTGCCGCAAAATCGGTCCAGATCAGGTTCATGGTATGTGCTGCTCCTACCCCGCTTCTGAGATAGCTGTTACCATCGGCGGAGTAGCGCGTAGCTTGTTGCGCCTGAATAGTCGAAGAAGCCGCCGCCTGCTCTGGATGAAACGCAATACGCTCCGGCGAGAGCGGTTGTGTGAAGGTTTGTTCAAGACATGTTCGCGGTATCAGATACTGTTGAGGCAATGCTTAGGTCGACGGCACCGGGTAGCCACAGGTGCTCCTGGCGGAGAGTAGCTAGTCCGCCGAACAGGTTGGCCTTTTCAGGAGACACAAGTCCGCAGAGGGCGCTGAGCTCTCGGGGGGTTAGGCGCGTGTTCTCGGCGGCCCACAACGGCTTCTATGATGTGTCTGGGTATGTTTTGGCACGTATACTGTTTACCCCTAGCCCTGACAGGTCGTCGGTCCCGTTGAAGCGGAACGACACAGTCTTGATAATGGCTTTCACACCCGTTGCACATGAGTACAGAGGGATAGACCATTTCGAGCCGGACTCGTCGAATAGCATGCTATTACCGGCTGTTTGGCGCTGTGCGACCCCGTATACCAGGCCGCAGCCAATCGCGATGTCGCTTATATTGGCGTAGTCATATTATGTTGTCCTATTGCATGTTATAGATATATGAATGCTGTTAGCAAACTCAGGAGCGATTGTGAAAATTTAAGCAACAAATATCCGTACCAGCAGGTGTGGAAATTCCGTTTATTGATATGAAAAGATTGGGATGGAGCGCCGGCCGAGGCCTCGTCAAATTCCCCAGCGCGGAGTCGTTCAAGCGGTCCAACCCGTCAACCAAGAAGCCTCCATGTCGTCTGGATGAATAGGGCGTTATTAAAGATCAACTAGCGGTGTTTTGATTCTCTCATTGGTAGGATTGGCCAAAGTTAACGACGATAGTCGCGCTGTGAGCTGTGAATGTATATGGATCTGCCTATTGGCTAGGTATAGCATATCGCACATGCTCGAAGCCGAGAAGATTCTCTAAAATCTAAAAGAACAAAGAACTTATGTTCATCCTCTGGGATGGCGTTTGCAGGAAGCTTGTGTGAAGCTTATCGCTGTCCATGCTCGTATTCTTCTCCACGTGGTCATCATCGTGGTGAGGTTTGCGACCCAGATCAAGACTGTAGGCGCTCTATAGAGTCATGGGATGTCTGCTAGACTCCCGGTAAGCAAAGTTCCGGTTTTTTGCGCATGTGTCTTGGTGGGCGGTTAATACGCGCACTGCGTACATGGTGTTGAGGCAAAGCAGACCCATACGCGATAGTGATAGCATGTTGGTCGAACATGGAAATATCTCTGAGGATAGTTACCACCTATTCTAGGTTTTATTGATGAGGCCAGGGCAATCGAATGAGCATCATGCTCCGTAAATTGAGCCCCAAATCGATACGGAACACATGGCTAGTGCTTATGTATTTGTCCCTGGGAGGCGGGTCAAACCGCCCGGAAACATCAAACAGACTCATCCGCCGCACTTTGTCGGATACGGATGCTGGGGAAAAGCTAAGACTGCCTTGGCTGAGCTTGACTCAATGTATTGGCGCTGAATGTGCCGACTCCCGGGTTCGGTCTCGCATCGTTACTCGTAATTGGTCTGCTTGGACAAGTCGAAGGAATACTGGCGTCGTTGTGTCCAATCCGGGGGTGAGCTGCTCGCTAAAAACTACTCGATGCGCCAGTGGATTTTTATTAGTGATCCATCGGGCGTCGTGCTCGATCTTCAATAATATCCGGATATAATGTGGAAAAGAACCTTCGCGGGGTGACTGATTCCTGTTTTGATTAGTATTCTTACTCTTGAGGAGGCTCTATTCAAGGTCCTTACGATGAGCTATTCACATCAACATCCAACCCCCTTCCCTCCGCCGCCTTCGCTACCCCCACGCACGAATTCTATACCTCAAGTCCCAGGGAACACTCCCATCCCAAGACGGCCCGTTCCCTCGGCAGGGTCTCCAGCACCCCCACCAGTCCCTGTGGCCTCGAGACCGGCTGTGGCGGCGCCGACGAATATCCTCGATGACCCAGATGTTCGTGTTGCACATTGTGGGTAACCCGTCCACGCTAACAAACACCAGGTCATCACGTACTGCCCTGGCGACGAGGCTCTCCTCTGCACCGCATACTGGTACGCAGCACCAGACGCTCCAAACTATGAGATCTGCTCCAAGTGCTTCGCATCCCACATCCGCAACACACACTGGGCATCTCGTTTCCACCGCCAGCTAAAACAGTCCGATCCAGACCGTCGATGCCGCTTCGAAACACCGCGCATGCTACATCTCTGGCCGCAGGTCCTCCGCAACGATGACTGGGCGTACATCAGCCGGTTCATGACACATCGCGCGGCAATCCCGGACTGCAAAAAGGCAGTTCCGGTCTCCTCGGATGCGGCGATTGGTCGGTATGCGCTCCGGAACAAGGAGATCGAGAACTTGATCATCTGCGCTGCTTGCTACGAGGATTATGCGCTGGCGACTTCGTTCGCGGGCTCCTTCATCCCGCATCCGACAAGCCCGCAAGCCGCGGGCCAGATGTGGTCGTGCGATATGACACGGCATATGCGTCGCGCGATAGTAGGGTATGCAGCGTCAAATGACTGGTCTAGTTTCATACGCTCCGTTGGGCATTCCATGAAACTGGCCCCTTGTGAAAAGTCGGCCGGGGTCGCCGCTGCGAGTCGGAAATGGTTTCGTCCGAAGCCGCATATCCCGGGGATGGTTATCTGCGATGCGTGCTACTATGCGTTTATCGCAGCGTCCTTTATGGAGGTCCACTTTGAGCCCGCGCCCGTGGATATTTTAAGTGGTGGCCTGAATACCTGGGTGTGCGACTTATCTCTCTTGCCAACGATGGTCGTGCAGATCAAGGCTGAGGAGGAGAAAAACTATCAGATCTTCTGGGATGCGGCAAAGGCCATCATGGCTAATCCGCCTTGCCCATCCCCAGAGAACGCCAGCACCTACGGAGGGACTTGGTATGCCCTCCGGTCCGCAGGGAACAAGGTGTGCGTGTGTACACAGTGCTATGCGGGGTTAATATACCCATTCGGATTCGGCGGCTACTTTGCCCCGCTTCCACGGTCTCCACAGGCACTTGCCGGCATTGGAGGATGCATCTTCAACGAGAAATCGCCGCGCCGGACGCAGTATCTAAACAAGACCGACGAAGCTGTCAGTCTGCGGACGTTCACGCACTTCCAGAACTTCGCCGGTACCCTCGGCATCCTACCCGTATGCCAGACAACGACAGCGGTAAGCAATCGGAGATGGTACGGCAACGATGACTGCCTCATCTGCGAGAGCTGCTGGGAGGAATTCGCCCGAAACACCAGCCTCGCCTCCCAGTTACCCTACCAGGGGAAACTGCTGGCGAGCGGCATTTGCGATATGTACTCCGCGCGTATGCGCGGGTTGTGGCTCGACGCTTGCAAGAAGGGGAACACGACGGAGTTCATGGCCTTTGCGCGACATCGCAGCGCTGTGTATCAGCAAACGGTTCCGCGGATGCAGGAGATATTGGCGTATACTAAGATGCGCATGGAGCAGAGGCAGACGGCTTTGCTGGCTGGGGTAATGCTGACTGGCGCGAGTAACGTCGTCGGGGCGTCGCAGGCCGTAAACTACACCACGTATGGGAATGCGAGTGTTGGATATGGCTGGGCGACGATGTCGGGCGCTCATGGTGCCCAGATGATTAATCAGGGAATGGGCATGAACGTTGTCGATGGTGGGGAGATGATGCAGGTTGCCCAACTTGAGAAAATGTGGAAGGAGGTTGAGTAGGTTTGATGTTATCCGTGCAAGGTCTTGACTCTAAGCAGGGCTCTCTTGACACATTTGGGGAATGTGCACTGTCCCATTTCCATCTTCATGGGTTGCTGTTTTATTCCGCGTGTTTTCGTGGAAGAGTAGCACACACCTCATTTCTAAGAGTATAATCGAAGTTCTAGAGTTAGAGACTCGTTGGTTTTCAATAATGGAGTCTTTTAGATGTCAATTGGCAACATGGTATGCCTTGTCATGAGGTTTAAGCTGTACCATTGTGTATACACTGTTATCCTTGCGAATATATATGTTTTGTTGTTCATAGGGCAGGTGTTAGGATCAAGGTAGCACTGCGACTAGAGCGGACATCTGTTAGCGTTCTATGAGAACAAGTTCAACAAAAAGCGTCATTAGCCAGTTCGATTCATGATTCTGGTCCATAGACGTTATTTCTCCCGTGTGATCCAAGTGTTTGTCCTGTGCTGGTTAACGCTTGACGCGGTGGAGCGATGACTAAGCCCGTCGCCGGCTTCCTTTTCCGTCGCCGCGGACAACTCCAACTCTTTCAACCATCTCTTCGCATGTGCGCCTATGTGGCCCACTACTCAATTCCGCTTCTCTCGTCCTAGAACTTGAGCCCACGGGCAGGCCGGCTTATATCTCGAACGGGTGTCTTAACCCATGACCGGCCGACATGCTCCTCGTTCGAAGAATGGTATCGCGAGCTCCAACTCCTGTTTGTTTCCCGCGGGAAACTTTTATCGCACTCTTGCTAACCCGATGTCGCTTTTTTTAGGCTGCACGACCTGTCGCCGCCGAAAAGTGAAATGCGGAGAGGAGCGCCCAGTATGCATACGGTGTAGTTCGTTACAACTGGTTTGTGACTGGGGAGGCACCGTTAGACGTGCGAGACCGTATCCCGCGACTAGGTATATCCAACCAGCTAGGCCTCGGTGGTCAGTGTCGTCCGCCACGAACTCTCCAACTAGCGATGGAGGATTATCTCAGATAGCCTACAGCATACCGATGCTGAGCCCAACCGTTGAGCTTCCCCCCCGGTTCGGCCAAAGCATACCGCCGGTCCAAAGCCTGTTCTCAGGATGGCCTCTCCCGACCCCGCTTTACCCATCGCTCTCGGATACTGGCGCTGCTTGCTCCAACTCGCTAGTACTTTCGGAGCGCGACCAGCAGTACTTTCAGTATTTCCCGTCATCCTCGGTTGTATTCTACTACATAAAGAATTGGCAATGGAGCAGCTTTAGGTACCTGTACCAGGGCCCTGCCATCGCTAGCAACCTCATTATGCGCATGATACTCGCGCTATCTGCCAGCGACATGCACCGTAATGGGTTAGCACTGCGGCTACCCGGCCATCCAACTGCCGAAGACCATGGCCGTTATCACTATGGGCGAGCAGTGAAAGAATTCCGCCAGCTCCTCGAGAATCCTCGGCAATCGGTGTCCCAGGCTGAATTGGAGACCATCTTCGCGACGATGTTCTTGATGATTTGCTATGAATGGCAATTTGGCGAGTCAATGCAGGGTCTACAGCTTCACCTGCGCGGAGTGCGCTCGCTGCTCGAATCGCATCCCCGACTGTTTGAGAACAAGGATGTCGATGGGGTGCTGATGTCTATGGACCTCGAGCCGAGTGAACATTCCAGAGTTTCGTTTATCCCAGAACAATTCTTGCTTTGGATACTGTATGCCTTCCCGTCCTCTAAGTCCAGCCGATACTTATAACTGCAGATATATCGACTCTGGATGTCGCACCATGGGAATGCCTGATTCAGTGTACGACTATGTGATTCAATCGGGCAACCCTTCCCTGCAACCTGATAGACTTTACCGCTGCGCCAGGCTATGGGGCCGGTGCTTCTGGGGCCAGCATTATCCTGACCAGGAGGTGTCTGACGACATTGAAAACTACCGTGGGTTAGAACTGCTCCACACCGCTATGACGCTTCGCCATAAGATTTGGCAGGCATTTTCCGAGGATCCGGTGCAAACTGCACGCCAGGCGGACCTGGTATGGACCCAACTTATGACCATTCGTGAAGTACGTTCTATCCTTCCTTGATGAGAGGAGCGAACCTAACCCTCGTAGCAATTTTCAGACCTCTTTTTGACCGCCAAGTTGGCGCGAACAACCTCGACACGCCGCACCCTCGTAACTATTTATATGGCCGTCAGCATGTTCTATGCCCATGCCCTCTTCCACCGCCGCCTATTATGTCCGCCTGGTCCGCCGTCGAATTTCCACCGCTTGGCTACGACTTGTATAATAGAGATGACAAGGAAGCAGTACGAATCCGACCCGCGGCTCATGCGTCGACTACACTGGCCATTATTGATGGCTGTGATTGAAACAGAAGATGCCTCTCATCGCGAATGGCTTCAAGACCGCCTTACCGGGTTGCGTCAATTCCATTCGGAATATCTCTGGGCGAGTGAGATTGCAGACGAGATCCTTTCCCGACAGGATACGGGCAAAGGCATCTACGCTGATGTAGCGGCATTGCTGCAACAGCGCTCGGGTGGATGATTCACCTCGTCCTCTCTACGAGGTTACCCTTTCAATGACTTTGGACTGTGCAACGCGAGGCTAAGCACTAGCTCCCCGCCAAGGGACGACCTGCATATCAAGCAGGCTAATCTCCCAGGATCGCCCGAACTGATAGCCTCTCTGCTTCTTACTGGTCGATAAGACCGATACCAACGAGCTCGAGCCCTCTCATGCTGATAAGAGAGCTCTCCGACAAACAATGGCTACGATATAATTCGCCCCCCTCTCCAGTTCGAGGGGGGTTTGCTCAGTTGGAGGAGAGTTTGGAATCATGTCGTCTGAAATTAATACTACCAATATGTCGGTCCTGTCCGCGTGGGAGGCCTGCGATAAGACAGACACTCTATTCATCCTTGTCTGCTCTGTGTTCTGCTGGCTGATCATACCAGCCGTCGGCCTGGCGTACTCGGGGTACTCTACTCGCTTCAACAGTCTTGCCTCATTCTACCCCGGACTCCTCGCCGTTGCCGTTTGCTCGCTTCAATGGTGGATGATTGGCTACTCCCTGGCCTATTCTGATGGCAATGCCTTCATCGGTGACCTTTCAAAGGCTTTCCATATTGGCGTTCTTGCAGAACCGATCGGCACCATTCCTGAGGTTCTCTTCTCCGAGTTTCAGCTCATCTTCTGCGCGACGGTTTGCGCTATCGCGATCGGTGGTGCCTGCGAACGTGGCCGTCTGCTCCCATTGATTCCCTTCATTTTTGTATGTCACTATCTGCTTGCGTTTGGATATAGCTAACATGTAGTCCAGCTATGGAGCACATTCATCTACGCCCCGCTCGCTCATATGGTCTGGTCGGACAACGGATTCCTTGCGCGCATCGGTGCTCTCGACTTTGCCGGTGGCACACCTGTTCATATCTGTAGCGGTGCTACTGCAACTGCGATGAGCATCTACCTTTCCTATCCGATATTCCGGTCGCGGCGGTCCAGCAAGCGTACACCTCAGCACCTCCGCCTGCACAAACCACACAATTCGCTGTGTCAGCTTCTTGCGCTTATCATAATCTGGAACGCATGGCTGGCTTTTGATGCCGGTACAACGCTCGCCTTGAACTTTAAGAGTGTGATGGCGGCCTGTGTCACAAATCTTTGCGCTGCATCTGGAGCGCTCACGTGGGCCGGTATTACATTCTGGGAAACGGGCAAATTCAGCCTGGACAGCACGTTCCTAGGCGCCATCGCAGGACTTGTCCTCATCACACCCAGCGCGGGGTTCATCGATTTGAATACCTCGGTCGCATTTGGCGTTGTCGGTGCTCTAGCTGGTCGACAGGCACTGCGCATCAAATTCATGAAGGGGGCAGCGCTTCGACGTTGGGTGGACAACGGGGATACATTTGCCACACACTGTCTGGGAGGATTGCTCGGAACGCTCGCGACTGGCTTATTCGCGCAGCGAGAAGTTGCAGCATACGATGGCGTGACAATCATTGCCGGCGGCTGCGTCTTTGATGGGAACTGGCGCCAGCTAGGCATTCAACTGGTCGAGGCCCTCATTGGCTTTACGTGGAGCTTTGTCGGGAGCTATGTGCTATACGCTCTGATTGATTGTGTCCCTGGACTTGAGGTTTTGGCGACTGATGAGTGCGTCCTCCCATTTCTCCTACTTCACAATACTGACAATTCTAGGGATATTATTGCCGGCATGGATGCATCCCAAATGGACGAGTCTCTACACGAAGCCCAGTGGGCAGGCGAAGAGGATTACCACCCGTTCCACTCCGACATTCAATTGTGAAGCTCCTATCCATTTTGTATATACACAAGCAGATCCAAAATATGCAACATAGCACCAATCAAACAAGAAGGTACAAGTTTACTCAGTTAAAGACAACAGTCTTATGCCCATTGAGCAAAACCCTCCTTTCAGCGAAATACTTGACCGCAGATCCCAACACATTACTCTCAACGTTACTTCCCGCATGCGTCAACTCCTTCGGACTCATCCCATGCCCGACACGGACAACATTCTGCTCGATGATCGGCCCCTCATCCAAATCGCTTGTGACGAAATGGGCCGTCGCACCAACTAGCTTCACACCGCGATCATACGCCTGATGATATGGCTTCGCCCCCTTGAACGACGGCAGGAACGAGTGGTGGATATTGATAATCTTGCCGGACATGGCCTCGCACAGCGTCGGCGACAGCACCTGCATGTATCGCGCGAGAACCACAAGCTCGATACCGTGCTCCTTGATCAGCTCGAGAATCTTGCTTTCCTGCTGCTGCTTCGTGTCGGCGGTCACGGGGAGATGCACAAAGGGGATATTGTATGTCGCGGCGAGGGGCGCGAAGTCAGGGTGGTTCGAGACGATGAGCGGGATTTCGATCGCGAGCTGGCCGGTCGATTGGCGGAAGAGGAGGTCGTTGAGGCAGTGGCCGATTTTGGAGACCATGATCAGGACGCGGGGCTTGTGGGTTGCGGGGAACAAGTCGAAGGACATCGAGTGCGCGGTTGCGGTCGGCTCGAAGGCGGCGCGGAGCGTGTCGACGTTCAATTCCGGGACGGGCTTGTCCTCGCTGGCGCCGGTGGTGTCGGGTCCGAAATGCATGCGCATGAAGAAGCGGTGCGAGGTCGGGTCGCCGAACTGAGACGAGTCGATGATGTTCAGGTTGTTCTGGACGAGGAAATTCGTCACGGCGCTGACGATCCCGGGCCGGTCGGGGCAGGAGAGGGTAAGGATGAAGCTCATGTTGAAACGATGTATAAGGGGTGGCTCGTGTTGAATTGGCTTGCCGAAGCGCAATTGAGGACGCTGAGGGGATGAACGAGACGAGCAGAGAAATGAGGAGTGAGGAGGGGTTTTGGTGGGCGACTTTCTTGACTCACTTGTAAAATCGCGGATATCGTTACTGCATTCGGTTGGTTGGTCACGTGCGTTTCGTCTCCGGCGGGATCTGCTGAGTCACTAGCTCGAGTCGCGGCTTCCTAACCAAAGCTGGCCTAGACCCGTAGTATGGTCATGTGACTATAGATCGACCCACTTTGTCCACAGGGCCCCGCCAAGTGCCCCTCTTGTATACCTAGTAACACGCCTACAGTCACCGTGGATATCATACATTTCCGTCTCGATGGAGACCCCAACTACAGCCGACATTGCTGGGAACATTCCTTTCATTGCCTCATATTCTCGGCATCCTTTCGAAGCTACCGTAGCGACAGTTGATTCTGCCCATCACGAACTAGTACGCAGGTCACTACTACAGCCGTCCTCCAAGCCTACAGCTACTCTTGGGGCGCTTGAATGTCTGCCACTGGAGATTCTTTGCGAGATCTGCGACTACATGGATATCGCGTCTCTCTTTGCCTTTCGTCATGTCAACCGCTCCGCGTCTCATGTCGTCTCCGCAATTCGTCCATACCAGGTGTTGATCCTACATGCGCTCAACGCTTTGTGCATCCTATTGAGAAGTGAGCTAGCACGACACTTTACTCTATCCGACCTTATCACGGTTGTCTATACCAAGAAGTGCTCCCTGTGCAGCTCCTTTGGCGGATTCGTCTTTCTCCCATCGCTTACCCGGTGCTGCTTTTCCTGCGTTACAAACGCTCCCGAATTTCGCCTCATAAGCCAACGTCTGCTGAACAAATGGCCCCCATACCTGACTCGGCAATTGAAGTCGGTACCTGTGATGAAGACAATGCCTGGATCATACACTATGGAAACCATTGTGCGGAAGTGGAGAATAGGACTTCTATCGTTGCACCAAGTGGTTGACATACTTGGGGTTACGGAGATAGGTAGGTGGATGCCAGCTAGGCAAATTCTGCTGTTCCGCTACATGGCGACGACTGTACTGTCCTATGTCGACAAAGCCACGGGTCTTGCTGAACACGGGGTGTGCTGCGTGGGCTGTCAGCTTATCAGGGACGATACCCATATCCGCATTCCTGGGCAGATGGCGATCCTTCGGCAAAAAATCTACTCTCACGAAGACTTTCTCAAACACTTTGACGACTGCGTGGCCGCTCAGTCAGTTTGTAGCGAAAGTGATGGTGGAACTGGTATAATCAACCTGGGTCCAATTCTTATTCGTGAAGCCTAAGTTAGGCCTGGAAAGTTCTGCTATGTTTTGTTGGGCAAATGAGATCTAATAACATATCTGGTTAACAAACACCCATTGCCATAGCAAGCACCGAGACCATCTCCGTTAACGCGCCAAAACCTCGTTCCACCGGCCGATTCAATCCACCTCCCTTCCCATGACCGTGATAAAATTTCGTCACGAAATTTAGAGCTCAAGCGATGAACGAGACAAGATGAAAATTCCCTCCCTGGGTCAATTCTGCCCCTGTGTTCCACCATCGTGTCCCTGACTTTCCTGATCGGGCGCGCACCTCTTACGCGCATCGAGCATCATGAGATGGTACTTGCAGGCGTATTCATGATAGTATGCGGTGCACATGGTGGACCGATACTGAAGAAGAGTAGAGAGACTCATTCTCCCTCGGTCCTCTGTTGCATCCTTGGGTGACTGCAAATAAAACAAGAAACGACCATCCGTTTTGTTTGAGCCCTTGGCCACCTCTGATTCGACCCTCTATTCACCTCAAAACACATTGATATGTTTTGATTCCAGGAATCCTGTTCTCACCCCATCATCGTTCTCTCAAATGATCCCACACTCACGTTCCCCATCTCCGCCTCACTCCCGCCTCTTCCTATACAAGGGACGTGGAGCCACGCGCTTTAGCCGGAGTGAAACTACTGATAAGCTTTAAATCATACTATTCCCTGAACGCTGGTTGGGGTCCAATCAATTTGGCACACTAGCTTTGCCAACGCGTCAAGTTAAAACGAGTCAAGCAACTCACCGGGCGAGAGTTCGAGGCAACACATCAAAAATTACCTCCCTCACCCGGCGCCATTGTCATCGCAGAAATCGTCAGATTCGACTGGTAGGAGATTCCCAGGCTCGAGAACGAAACGCGCGCATCTACCATATTCCCGAAGGAACCGGGCTGGTGCGGCGGTTCTTCGGCCAGATCTCCGTTCAAACGCTTTATGCGCTTGGATTATTGGTTCATGGAAATTTCAGCAAGGAGACCCTTTCTTTTCGGATCATGCGACATTGATTGATTCTGGGTCGTGCGACGATAAATGCTGAGCTCGAACGTCTGGTAGAACAGTTCGGGGATTAATCCAGGGTGTCTGCGGGGCTTTTATCTGCTCGTGGTCCCTCGTGTTTCAACATTGGTAGGGATCTGTGTGATCTACCGCTGATCCAAGAGCCTCTTGAACCAGAGCTTCTAGCGATCGGCACGAGCTACCGCGTTCGTGCAGATTTTATGCATAGGATCTGGTAACGTCCTGTTGAGAGATATTTTCTTATTTCTTGCTGGTAGTTGACAGACTGATTAACAGACTCAACATGCACGACCAGGTGGCTTTATCGCAGCATATAAGGGCGCCGATTCAATGGTCGCTACTAGAGAGATCTAGGAGCCAGTGCGCCGGGGAAGGAGAGACGGGCGTCGGTCCCCGCGGCAATGTGCATGTACATTGTTTTGCACTCGCATTCATCTTCCATATCGCGAGAATGGCAGGCACCAAAGGTGATGATTGGGTCGGTGACATCGTATCCGGCATGGCGGATAAATCGGAACCTTCAGGCGCAAATGAAACCAGAGCAAAGGGGCATCAAGCTAAGTGTGTGGTTGTGTTAGTGTGAGTTGCCTCTCCGTTCTCTTTCGGGTTGCTCAGCGCTTACCCTACCTGACATGGCACAATGTAACCAAAGTGATGAAACTTAGTAGCAATTTGTGGGAGTAACCTTGGAAGACGGGAGAATCAAGCCCCTGGATATGATTCTTCCCTCCTCGAAACAATACCCGGCGTTGGGTGATGTGGTACGTGCAGCGTACACCTTACCACTGATTTTCAGCCTCTTGCGCAAATGTGCGGCAGTTAATCAACCCATGCTGTTTCATATTAACTAAATTCTCTACAAATGAGAAAAAAGGCAGAAAGAGGTGGTAGGACCATGGGCATGGGTAGCCTCGGTTATTGCGCTGTTTCCCCTTCGGGGACCCTTTGTGGCTTCACCCATCATGTATCATTTGATTGTGCATCACAGCCCAGACGGAGCAATCGCCGGGAGGTAAACGAGCGATGCCAAAATTGCCTGCAGAAATTAATCTATGCCTCCTCTGGTACCACCTCCTCTGCAGAGTCTGCCCCCTTCCCCGCAACGAGGGCAGTCAGCTGATTCGCAGGTTCGCTCGCTTATTCTTGCCTCGACTGCAAACGCCGAGTTTGCCTACCGCAGCCATCACTCGGTATATTGTGCTTAATCTAACGTGCATTAGCGGCTTCCCCAGATTCTACATGCTCCGCGTTCCTTCACGATGCCTCCGTCGGGCTCTGCCGCTTTCGTCAAGGCATCGGGCTCGCTTGGTCAGCCGGTGCGGACAGTATCATGATCGCTTGTATGGCTTCACCTGAGTTTCTGTGACGGTGAACGGACCGCAGAGCCGTGCATGTATCATCAGATTCTCGAAATGTGGGTACAGGGCGAGTATAAAAGGGTCGTTTGGTGACACTTTCCAGGTTATTCTGAGCAGACAGACAAACCTTCTCAATCTCAATTCTGTCAACATGGGATCCTCTTTCCAAGTCTACAAACATCTTCTCTTCCTCTCCTCGCTGCTCTCCGCAGTGCAGGCTCAACAGGTCGGCACTCAGCAGGCAGAGGTACACCCCAGTCTCACCTGGCAGGAATGCACCAGCAGCGGCTGCAGCACCACCCAAGGCGAGATTGTCATTGACGCCAACTGGCGCTGGCTGCACAATGTCGGCGGCTATACCAACTGCTACACCGGAAATACGTGGGACACGACCTTGTGCCCGACCAACGAAGAATGCGCAGAGAATTGCGCTCTCGATGGTGCTCAGTATTCCTCAACGTATGGAATCACCACCTCGGGCGACTCGCTGCGCCTAAACTTTGTCACCCAGGCGTCGCAGAAGAATATTGGCTCCCGCGTCTACCTCATGGACGACGAGGACACCTACACGATGTTCAATCTGCTCAACAGGGAGTTCACCTTTGATGTTGATGTCTCCGAACTCCCCTGTGGTCTCAACGGTGCAGTCTACTTTGTCTCCATGGATGCCGACGGCGGCATGGCTAGATATCCAACCAATGAAGCCGGCGCCAGGTACGGGACAGGCTACTGCGACTCGCAGTGCCCGCGCGACCTGAAATTTATCAACGGCGTCGCCAACGTCGAGGGCTGGGAGTCCTCAGAGACCAACCCCAACGGCGGTGTCGGAAACTACGGCTCCTGCTGCGCGGAGATGGACATCTGGGAAGCCAACAGCATCTCTACCGCATTCACGCCGCACCCCTGCGACACGCCGGGCCAGACCCGCTGCGAGGGCGACAACTGCGGTGGTACATACAGCGCTGACCGCTACGCGGGCACCTGCGACCCCGATGGCTGCGACTTCAACTCATACCGCCAGGGAAACCACAGCTTCTACGGCCCCGGAATGATCGTCGACACCAACAGCCCCTTCACGATCGTGACGCAGTTCCTCACCGACGACGGAACCGACACGGGCACGCTCTCCGAGATCAAGCGATTCTACGTCCAGGACGGCGTCGTCGTCCCTAACTCCGAGTCCACCTGGCCCGCGAACCCCGGAAACTCCATCACCACGGAGTACTGCGAGGCACAAAAGACCCTATTCGGTGATACTGACGTTTTCACCCCGCACGGGGGCATGGCCGGTATGGGCACCGCCCTCGGCGAGGGCATGGTCCTCGTCCTCTCCCTGTGGGACGACAACTACGCAAACATGCTCTGGCTCGACTCGAACTACCCCACCGACGGCGACCCAGCCACGCCTGGTGTTGCACGCGGCACATGCCCAACTGACTCTGGCGTCCCCAGCGAGGTCGAGGAGGAGCACGCAGACGCGTACGTCATCTACTCGAACATCAAGTTCGGCCCTCTCGGATCAACCTTCGACGAGGATGGAAGCAACGGCGGTTCCACCACGACTGCCACCACCACAACCAGAACTACCTCGACGACCACGAGCAGCGCGACCAGCACATCCACGGGTACGGCGGCTCACTGGGCGCAGTGCGGTGGACAGGGATGGACAGGCGCCACGCAATGTGTCAGCCCGTATACCTGCACTGTTGTGAACCAGTGGTACTCCCAGTGCTTGTAAGCGCCGGGCTTGATGACGGCTGATGGAGGTTGCGGTGGCCAGTGGTTTCGTTGGCTGCCAAGGGCCGGCTGGCCGGCCAGTTAGCCGGGGTTGTGTGTTGTTGTTGATGTTGACGGTGATTATTGAAGAAGGATGACTTTCCGCTCTTTCCCGTACATACAGAGTCACAAAGAAGAACACGTGCTCAAAATTTGTTTTGTCTACCTAGTTGGCTAGTCAGTTTAGGTATTTACCGCTCTGCTCTGCTCTTCATTGCGAGGTAGCTAGCTAGCTATCTACATATCTGTCTCACTTAGAAAATCAACTTGTCCTAGCATGACATGATATGAGTGCCAAGCGTACACACGACATACATATGTAGTAGTCCCCACAAACTGATGTAATCAACGAAGTCAGGACCTGTAAGATTATGTCCTCCGCACAATTATAATCACGGGTGCCACGGCATCCGTTTCCACCCGGGTGGGGAGGGAATACAAATGATTCAGGCGGACTCGTCTAGTATGTACCGAAGAAAAGAAAACAACAATGCAACAATAATGCAATAATACCCGCGTGTTGACCGAGATAATCAAAAATTCTCAGATTACTAATATAGAAGAGCTCTGGAATATGATTGATTGTATTGGGATTAGGTCTACACACATGCTCTCACTGTGTAGGATCATATACGTGGTGCCCGCTACATAGCGGTCTCGCTATGCTACGGTCGGTCATCTTTGAGGTGTGCAAACAGAACGTTAAAAACGAAAGAAGTGGTAAAGAAAAAAAAAGAGAGGCAGACACAAGGCTTGATTGACACTGATGGTGTTTAAAATACATATACATATACATACACATATATACTAGTATGTATTTGAATAATCAGCGCCTTCTACCTTCAAGCGGACCTTGGTCAGGCGCATTGGTGTAGTGAACACATTGATGCCTTGTTATTGAGGGCCTGCCAACCCCGCTTCCTGCTGGTAAGCGAATAATGCCCGTCTCGGACATAAGAAACCCCGGGTTGGATCTAGGAACTGATTTTCGAAGCTGATGCGGGAGGTACTAGCCAGGTCCCCGTGCGGAGTATCCTCACTGGATCTGCATATGGATCCGAACTTTTCCGATGGCGAGCGATTGCAGGATCCAGAGGGGTTAAACCGTGTGTTTGTCAGGCTGGCAGGGGTTGCTGGTGCTGTTAGACGCGTCGATGTGAGGACCACGATCAAAGGGCATGCGTGCTATTAGGAGTCTAGTATCGAATCCTCCGATACTCGGTCTGCTGGGAGCCAGATACATATCTTTAGTTCGGCCGATAGGTACACTGCTGCCTGTGCGTTGCTGACATCGGGTGGGGATGGGCCTTCTCCCCAGTCCCCAAGGGGAATCGGGAGCAGACGAATTGTGGGATCAGCAGCGGAAGTCGGCATCGGTGAAGCTTGACCAAATGCTTGGTTTGCCACAGCGCCGATTGGATTGGCCACGCGGGGAATGGGGGACCCAGTCGAATGCGAATGCGGAGCCTTATGGCGTAACACTCTCGCCCTTCGGGAGTTGCGTTTGTGCGGGATACCGACTGTCCCTTGCTTGCTTTTCTCTTAAGTTTTTGTTCCTGTTCTCTCCTCTTTCCCTTTCTCCTCTTAACCCGCCATTGCATTCGACATGTCTGAAGAGCACAATATTGGCGACAAGGACGAGATCTCCGACCAGCAGAGAGACCACCTTTCTCTCGTCGTCTCCGAGGATGAGGCTGTGGCCCGCGCCCGGAGCAGTCCCGATGAGGCGCTTCCTCTCCGCATCACTTTCGGGCCGGCCGACCGTGACAACCCGCGATGTTGGGGGTACTGGAGGAAATGGTACATTACCTGCTTCGTCAGTATGCTGAATGTCATCACGTATGCTACCTCTTCCTTTTCTCCTTTAATTTCTATGTTAATATCTTGTTCAGTTGCTGGAGCGCTGGAGGCTTCTCGTCTGGGGCGACTGCCATCGCTGAGCGGTTCAATGTATCCACCGAAGTCACGACGCTGTGCCTGTCCATGTATGTTCTGGGCTTTGCCATTGGACCTGTCTTGCTCGCTCCTCTGTCCGAGTACTACGGCCGCCAGCCGGTCTACCTGGTCTCATGGTTCGTCATGTGCTTGTTCCAGCTCCCACTTGCACTGGCTCCAAACATCGGCACGATCATAGTCTGCCGCTTCATTGCTGGTTTCGCCGGCGGTGCCCCCTTGACCAACACCGGTGGCACCGTCAGCGACCTCTGGGAGCGCAACCAGAGTGGGTGGCCGATGGCAGTCTACGGCCTCAGCAGCACAGTAGGCCCGCCAACCGCCCTCGTAATGAGCGGCTACATTGGGCTCAACCTCAGCTGGCACTGGATCTTCTGGATCCTCATGGCCATCAGCGGCGGCTTCTGGATTGTGCTCGTCCTGACAATCCCCGAAACCCGCCACAGCATCATCATCCAACGCAAGGCCGCTCGAGCCCGCAAGCAAATGCGCAGCGAAGGCCTCGCATCGGCCAGCACCACCGCCGACCTCCACGTCGCCGACCGCAAGGGCCTGCACCAGCTCTTCGCCATCACCCTCACACGCCCCTTCTACTTTCTCTTCACCGAACCAATCACAACCTTCTCCGCCGCCTACAACGGCTTCCTCTACGGCCTCGTCTACCTCTTCAACGAATCCTTCCCAATCGTCTTTGGCCCAGGAGGCCACAACTTCAACACAGGCCAACAAGGCCTCGCCTTCCTCGGAATGGCCATTGGCCCCCTAATCGCCTTCGCCTTCCACCCCCTGCAAGAACGTCACTACCTCCACCGCGTCGCGGCACACGAGGGCAAATCGGTCCCCGAAGCACGCATGTGGATGGCGCGCCTCGGCGCAATCCTAATCCCCATCTCCCTCTTCTGGTTCGGCTGGACCTCCTACTCCTCCATCCACTGGATCGTGCCGATCATCGCCTCCTCGTTCTTCGGCGCAGGCCTGTACATCGTCATCCTCTCGATCCTCAACTACGTCGTCGACAGCTACCAGACGTACTCGGCGTCCGCGCTCGCGGGCGTGATTCTGGTACGGAATATCGTCGGCGCAGGGTTCCCGCTCTTCGCGACGCAGATGTATGAGCGGTTGGGCGATGAGTGGGCGTCGAGTCTGCTGGGGTTTTTGGCCATCTTGCTCGTTCCGATTCCGTTTGTCTTCTTCTACTGGGGCAAGAAGATTCGCCTGCGCAGTCCGTGGGCGCGTGAGCATTTTGATAGTAGTGAGGATGCGCCGCATTGAGGTGCGTTCTTTTATCTATATAGACAGGATGTATATAGCGATCCTGATAGACGGGCTCCTACAACGGTCAAAAGCGACTAGCCGTCCGCAAATAGAACTATTTATGTCTAAGTTCATGAACCGTATAATTAAACAGCTGCTAGATATAACCTCATATCCATTCTTTTATGATTAGTGCATAATGTCGAACAAGAGCCACCTAACAGCCGTACGTAAGACCTCTTGCTAAGTGATCACTCAGGTGCTTGCTTGGTTAATCAATTGCAACGGGCTGTGTGTAGTTGGACTTAAGTGAAGTACATACAATACTTTAGATTTGCGACAGAAGTTTCATACAATATAAGCAGCTGAATGAATATTGTGTAGCAGCCTACTAATGCCTGGCCTACCAACTCCCTCCAAGAAAATATCCCCGCAAGCGGGGTCAGTATTGTGACCTCCCGCGCCTTTTAAGACCGCGTCGGACTTGGTCACTCGCCCCCTCTCGATTCTCCAGCTTACAATGCCTCTTTCATTACCAACCAGCCATGGAGACCTTATTTCACCGTCTCTTGCCAGTACTTCAATCTCGGACAAGAGGTATGATGTCATTAACTACGTCTAACTTGTTCGAGTACACCTCGGGGCGATACCTGTAAGTATTGCTTTCTCCCATCCCGTTCCAGGTGTTACCTCTACAAGACTGTCCACTGATCTACACTTTTCAGTTTCAATGAGGAGATCCGCCTCGCCGAGCGACATATTCATTTCAATATTGATGCGCTCAAGACTGCTGTGTGCAATGCTGTCAACCGGCCGGGCACAAGTCTTGTCTCAATCACCAAACTAGCAGAAGGCGGGCTCAACCGCGTTCTCCAGGCCAATTTCCATGATGGCCACGCAGTTCTTGCCCGCATACCATATAACTCTACATTTCCAAAACATTACGCCGTCGCTAGTGAGGCTGCAACGCTCGACCTCCTTCATGCGAACGGGCTTCCTGTGCCAAAGGTTCTGCAGTACTCGGGCGACGCCGAGAATGCCTTGGGCGTGGAACAAATTATTCTTGAAAAGCTTGACGGCGCACCTTTGAGTGACCAGTGGTTTACCATGGACAACAAAACGCGGGTGAAGATAATGCGACAGATCGTTGACACTGAGGCGCGTTTCATGAGCATTGGTTTCCCATCGAGCGGGAGCTTGTATTACCGCAGGGACCTGACACCACCGCAGTCTTCAGCTTCGATCCCTTTACACCAAGAGAAAGGGGATCCCAGCCCTGATGATATTGTCATTGGGCCAAGTGCACAACATGCGTGGTGGTACAAACAGCGAGCTGGAATGAATATCGATCGCGGCCCATGTGTGTGCTCCTTTTTGCCCCTGTTGTTTTGTCGTTGATGCTAACCACTTCTTTCGCTAGGGACCACTTTCCTTTCAGCCTTTGACGCACCTGCGAAGCGTGAAATTGACTTTTGCAACCAATTCGGCAAGCCTCGTCTGCACGTCGAATGATATCTGCGGGAACTACACGAGTTCCGAAAGTTCTCACCATCCACCCACATACAGTATCTTCAAAGCTATCTACAACTGTCTCTTTTTCTCGACATCCCCGATGATCACCGCTCCTCTCGCCTGACGCTCCGCCACCCAGATTTCTCCCCTAACAACATATTGATTGACGACGACAACAATATCACCGGCATCATCGACTGGCAGCATGCCGCAATCCTCCCCTTCTGTCTATGCGCCGGTATACCATCGCGCTTCCAGAACTGTGGCGACCCATCATCTGAGACGTTATCTAAACCAGAAGTCAAGCTCCCCGCCGGCTTTGATGCGCCAAGTGACACCGATCAGGCCCTACTCGTGGAGAGGATGCGAAAGCGTCTTGTCCATTTCTACTACGCCGCATTAACCATGAAACACAGGCCGGATCATTTTGATGCGCTGCGCGAGGATAATCTGATGTTGCGCGGCAAGCTTTTCAGTCGCGCTGGGGAACCATGGGAGGGAGACTCGTTGTCACTTCGATATGCGATGATGCAGGTGCACACACACTTGCCTATGTCTATCGGTGGCAACGCACCCGACAATAATACGACCTATTTATCCTCTAAATACCGGGTCCAGTTTTCAGAAGACGAGGCGCGGGATATCCTTGCTGCACACGATGCGGAAGGGGAGAAATTGACAGAACTGTCTGGGATGAGGGATATTATAGGCAACGACGCTTTCGGCTGGGTTCCGGATGATGAGCACCTCGCCAGAGCGAGGGATGTTGTACGGCAGATCAAGGAGGGGTTGTTGGAGCACTCAACTACGGAGATAGAGCGGAGGGCAGTGCGGGATCACTTTCCGTTTGATGATCATGATGAAGATGATTGATTGCTTGAATTCTCCGCTTTCTCGGAGTGTGTCGGCTATCGTAAGAACGACTGAAATCTCCATCACACCAGCTCGTCATTGCCTTTGTCTCACCACCACAAACATTCGTCACCGCGACATTCTCCGCGGACAGGACTTCCAACTCTTTATTTCCATCTCTGTCGATATACCTCTAATATGAGGACTGAGCTTACACCGCGACATCGCCATATCCCCACTTTTCATCTGCCCGGCCCCTGCTCCATCCTTCTGAGACCAACACAAAGACCTTCGGCAGAACGAGCACGGCGACCGTTAACACAGACGATACCGTAATATAGTTCTGGCAGTTTGTGTGTCGCCCTCGAGGTGGAACAGCCCTGCCCTCCATAACGTCTGCGCGTCGTAGGCCTGCTTTCTCAAACATGGAGAGACCACAAGACAAAGAAGACAGAGAAAAATGAAGATAACGCTAGGTCCATACCGCAATCGACGTGAACGGAAGCCACAATAGCGTCAAGCTGGCAGATGCCTTGACGGACCGGGTATCTTCAGCCAGTTGCTGCGCGATGAGATTCTACGACTGCTTGCATATCTGTAGTCAGGTATTGCAAGCGATGCAAGCGAGAGATAACTCGGATAGTTTGCCAGGGGGCATCCAGCGCTGGCCCAGTGTATATTCCAACCGCGCATGCAGTGCAGATCTATGTCGGCCCAGGCGTGAAATCGTTGCTCATACACGAATGCGAGTGGGTAGAGTGGATGGAATCTCTAGCAGTTTCGTGCTCGGAAACATCACGTCCACATTTCGTGCATATCTTGCGGGACAGCGACATTCAATATGTAGAGTGACTGACGTCTAGCACCTCAAGTCCGGCGTTAGAAGCGCAGAGGCTTTAACGCTGCTTGATAAGTGCGCATACTCACCTCTGCGCACAGGCATATGTGCGAGAGTGGTGGGAGACATCCAAAGGCATCCAGCGGCTAAAAGGCCCCTAACATCAGCCGCACCGCGAAGCGTTAGCCCCATATCCTCGAGACATCGGCGTGTCGGCATTATCGTTGTCCGATGGCCATGGCTAGCCCCCCCACCTCTAGTCTGATCACGATGCGGCCCACTTATCCCTGGTTTCGGTACACGTCCGACAGAGTCGACTCTGATTACGCTGGTACCCATCTCAAGAAGGGTGATTCCCGCCAATGTGGCCCGGACTCTACATGCTCCGATTCGCCAAGCCTTGCCCATTGGGTCGCCCAGCAAGAAAGAGGGAGAAACAAGAAGAAAAACGGAAATGAAGTGTGGTCAAATAAAGTATAGCAACTAGCAACGGAGTAGCAAGTGATCGGCAAAGCTTGTTGTGCAGGAGAAGCATAGCCTCCTCACCCACGGACATATACGTAAATACGGCCCCCAAATCCAAGACACTGCCTCTCCGTTAGTGGAAAACGAAGCAACAAGAGACATATATGAAGACAGGACCAGCATCTCCCATCTCGATTTTTTCTTCTTCATCTCCTTATTCACCATCTGAAATCATCATCATCATCATCAATATGTCTGCCCCAGCAACCCCCTTTCTCGCCGCCATCTCGAGCCGAATCTCCTGCTACTCGCTCACCAAGACCTCCCCAATCCCCGACTCCCGCCTGCAAGAGATCGTCAACACCGTCATCAAACACACCCCCTCATCCTTCAACGTGCAGTCCGCGCGCGCCGTGATCCTCCTGCACGACGACCACGACGCGCTCTGGGACACCGCCGACGCCCGCGTCAAGGAGAGCTTGCCCGAGGGCGTATACCAGGCGCTTTCGCAGCGGATCGCGGGGTTCAAAGCCGCGTACGGGACGGTGCTCTTTTTCGAGGACCAGGCGGCGCTTGAGGAGTTGGGGAGCAAGAATGCGAATGTTAAGCATATGCTCGCGGACTGTACGTGACCCTCCCCCCATTTTTTGTTTCCCCGATAAAAAAAAAAAAAAAAAA
>JOMC01000102.1:31130-57051 GCA_000812125.1 Aspergillus ustus
CCCTATTCCTCCTGTATTTAGTGCAGTATCGTAGCTAGATTAGAGGAATCAGACCTTCATATTTTTGCGGTTCAGGACCGAATATTACGTACGCCGCGAGCTCCGACAATAACAAAAGACAACGACCAGGGTCCGATTTGGGGGCCGCAGCTAAGTAACTCAGCCAATTGTATGTACATACATAGTCCAGCTTCTTCTTCAGCCCCGCCCGTACATAAGCAGGTACAATAGCAGTCTGTCATTCGCTACACCGTAAGGGATCCGGACTACTAACGACGCCTACTAGTTTGTATCCACATACCTTGACAAGGCGAGAGCGCATTCGATAAGGGTAAGTTTTTAGCCCATATATACGTCGTATTCCTCATCCGTTTCCTGGTCCCGTGTCTGCAAAGTAGCGAGGAGGGGCAGTGTCATGCATTGCACAAGACCCGCGCGCGATTGCGCAAAACCCATCTCGCCGCTCGCCATAGAAGACGTTTATGAGCGTATCGACTAGCGAGATTGTCAATGAAGCTTGGCGATTCTTATTTCGATCCCCAAATAATCAACAACAACCATATAGTATAGTAGTATAGTATAGTATGTACTGCTTGCTGCGGTCTTTATTCATTACAACTGAAGTATACATACAAACAAAAATGGAGGGAGTTCCCGTCAATCACATATCCTGCAGGTCAGATCGAAACATGACAACCGGGAAGAACACCCCTCCATACAATGGGAAAATAAAGTCTCGTCTTGTTCCTTCGATCAACCATAACCCCGTTTTCCAGCATCCGTGTCTCAGTTCCGGTCGTCAGAACGCACATCCATCCACCCACCATCACCTATTTATCTATCTACATGTCTAGATAAGCAAGTTCCCAATAACGCCAAGCCCACCGAGAACAGCAGCAGCAGCGCCGCCGCCGACGACATGCGCGTTCGCGGCACCGGTAAACTCAGGCGGGATCTCGCTCGCGGTTGGCGGGACAGCGGAAGAGCTCGATGCGGGGGGAGCGGGAGGGGTGGCGGTGGTGGTTGGGTTGGTGTAGGTCGGGATAACCGGGGTCGAAGAGGAGGACGAGGAAGTCGTGGTGCTTGTAGTTGGCTCAGGGTTCGAGCTGCTTAGGGTGACGCCGAGCTCGTCGGCGCAGGATTGGGGGTCGAGGCCCTGTTGCGTTGATAAGGTTAGTACTTAGATCATGTGCGAGTATGGGTATAGGGTAGAGAACGCACATCAGGGCAGCAGTATCCGTCTTGGAGACAGAATGTTCCACCGGGGCAGGCCCCTAGACAAGTGACAAATCGCGTTAGCAAATCATCCTTTCCCTCTTCTCTTCTCTTCTCTGGTCTCCAAAATCCAGCGCGAGAGAAAAAGACATACAAGTCCCATCAGGGCAGCAGGTATCGCCGCGGTCCGGGTTATAGCAGACACCGCTAGTCCCGCAGAAGGGCCAGCCCTCGCACGAGCTGGGGATTGTTCCAGGCTGGAACGACTCGCCGCCCTGGCGCTTGCTGAGGCCGAGGCCCGTGAAGGGGGCGAGCTTCTGGTCGGGGGAGGCCAGAGCTGGGGCTGCGAGGAGGGAAGCGAAGAGGATGGCTGCGGTGTACATTTTAGCGAGTGTACTTAGTATCAACGTGATATGGAATGGTCGACAGAGAGGATGACGGGTGAGGAAGAAGAAGAAGAAACAGCAGGCTGCGCTGCGCGGGAGAAAGGGGAGGTCGTAAATTTATACGTCGTGTCTCCCACGTCCGTTGGGCAAACTCAGCCTCCACCAAAAACCAAAACACACCTTCTCTCTGCTCTGCTCCGTTTGGCAGAGCCTCCACCGGAAATCAAAATACGAGATCTGCAAGGTGCCCACGCCAACAGACCCCAGCCGAGGGGCCTGAAGATGAAACTCTCAAGCAAACCCCCGCTACTGGGCGCATGGCAACGGCAATTGACTGGTCAAAGCCCTTCTTGGCGTGCTGTGGGAGCCTCGTATCCGGAGATGATCCCGCTTTTCTGACGACGACGTGGTCAGGCACAATACGGGGCCCAGACCCAAGGATAGGCCAATTGGGTGACACATGGCTGAAGTTAAAATCCATGGCATTTTGCATGTTCCATCAGAAATCAGAGGGATGTCGGAGAAGAGATTGTTTGCTGGGAGGGGTTGGCGCTCAGAGCGGCGGCCAAGGGATTGGCGGTGCTAGCCCTATTTCTCGGCGATAAGGCAGACAGATTCCAGTTTCTTGGTTCTATGGAGAAGAGACGAGAGGAGATTTTCTCTGGGCAAATACACCCGAGCCCAGAGTTTAAATGATTTGGACTCAGCCTGACCTTTTGGCGAATCAAACGCCGTCCGTCTCGTATTGACTTTGGGAGCAGGTTGGGGCTGGGACCCTTCAAGCAGTCAGATTCGAAAGAATTTTTGAGAGCGAAACCGTCCTGCAGAATATGACCGACAGTACCTATGGCACTGCACTCTGATTTGCCAAAATTGAATGGGATGCAACTGTTCGCTAGAACCCAGAGATGCTGGCCTTAGGCGTTTCCTATACAAGACTGGGCCACCAATACTGGCTTCTGCAGCAACCCTGTCGATGCGCGTGCAGGGTACAAAGTTATTATAATATCCATATTACTATTGCCTGCCTCATTGCCCGACAAAAGAAAGTGGCTTCACTTCTGGAAGACAGTTGGTTATCTGATTCTGGAAACAGTACAATTATCTAGCCAGTCTGTCGAGATTGGCACCGACACGTCGTCATCACAGATCCTTCCCAGGGAGGACTGTGCCTGCTCAGATGTCGATCAGTCTGCGAAATCAGATTCAGCTTTATCCATGTCTAACTCCGACTCCTCAGTTGATACTGTCAAGCCACAGGAGGAGGAGGAGGAGGTAGACGCCAGCCCCGTATCGCCAGATCTAAGCGATGCGCAGTTAACCAGCTCGTCTCCTTCTCATCAACGAAATGAGGAACTCACCCCGGCCGAACCGCGGCTCGAAAAGTCATCATCCAAATACCGACCCAAGGCCCCTCCTCTCACGGTGAACGACCTCACAGGCCACTACCTCGCATTTTGTCCTGAGATCGCCGATGCATCGAGCCGCGAGCCGCATGCCGCATCAGCTGCAGAAACACCCAACTGTCGATATCCTACCCACGACCAGCGAATATGGGGCCGTCGCGGAATTTTCTTTCGGTCCTCTGCTAGAGGGGACGATGTTGATATCGCTCTCTAAAGAGGCGTTGGATAGGTTCGTGGACGAGATGGCTCCGAGTGATGAACAAGGGGAATCTGATCCAGAGTCTTCGTCATCTTCTTGCCATCCTAAGGAAGACGACGAGGAGGAAGCACCACTGGGGTGCGAGCCTCAACACGACTCCATGAAGAAACGCAAACGCGCAGAATCGCAGTCTACAACAACCGCCACTCCAGCACCTGTATCAAAACGCCGCAAACGCAAATCGAAATCCAAAAAGAAGAAGAAGAAAGAAAAACGTAACCGAATCTACTTCCGCTGGTCCGGCCACTCGACAACAAGCAACGATCTCGAGGGCAACATCCGTGAGATCGGGGGCGAGATCCACGATGTGGAAAACGCTGGGTACCTGCGCTTCAACCGCAAGTTAGAAGCCGCGCACGGGTTGTGGGTATGGGATTCAATGTTTGGGACGATGAAGCTGCAGCTTTCGCTGTACAAGATTCGCAATAAGCCACAGACTGAGAGCTTCCAGCTTTTTCCGGCTGTCGAGTTCAGGTTACCTAGGTAGGGAGGGGTCGCACCTTCCATTAGTTAATGCCCCATGGCCCGTTCCTGCCGCATCTTGCAGTTTCGTCTTAGGAAGGTGCGACTCGTTGGCCGGGCAGCGGGGGAAGGGTCGCACCTTCCTCGTGCGCGACGTAAACCCGTGCCATAGGAGGAAGGAACGATTGACGTGGGTCAACCTCAGCCTGGAGGGAGGTCGCACCTTCCGTTTACACATAGCTCTGCTTCTCTATCAGTAGTGTCCAGCATGCAGATAGCCCTGCACGGCTAGTTAATTTAGTGAGGGAAGCGAACTACCTGTATAAACCTACGAATGACACCAGTATCTATTGCAGAGATATATATATACTACAGAGAGAACACGTAGAATTTCATTTAACTGCTTCTCAAGCCTTATTAATCATGCAAGGTGGCGAACCAGCCTCACACGAATACCTAATTCCACACCTCAACAGGCTCATCGAGCATAACCCAAGCACTCAAGCGCAAAGAATCACAAAAGTAAAAAAAGTTTAACACTCACTTACTGCTTCCTCCAATCCCAGCCCAAAGTCCTCATATCGTCCACCCACTGCGGGATAAAACTCTCGGGCTCCTCAAACTCGCACCTCCTCCTCTCAACCTCCTCAGGCGTCGAATCAGCCTCCTGGCCGATCCCCTTAAGCCGCTCATCATACTCCTTCAACTCGACATCCCTATTCCTCAACTCCGCCCGCATCCAAACAGTATTATGAACTGCCTGATCACTCACCTTCACCATCTCCTTCTCCAGATCCCAAGATATCTTCCCCAGCGTCGTCAGCGGCGGCAACGCCGCCAGCGACACCTGCATCTCGGGCCCCGTCGCGTGGATCGATCCTTCTAGCGGGCGGACCCTGTAGAGGTACACGTCTGCGTTGTCGATCTGCAACCCTGCGGGGTCGAGGACGAGTCCGAAGATCAGCGCTTTTTTGCTGGCGTCCTTTTCGCTCCGGTCCCAGGTACAGTAGCACAAGACGCTGTATGTGCGGTCCGGAGGCAGGTTCTTCGTTGGGTCGCGGCGCAGGTTTGGTTGGCTGTTGTACCGTGCGGGTCTGGTTGTTGAGCCGTGGGGCATGCGCGGGTGTGTGTTGTGGCCATGGGTGTGCTTCTGGGAGGCAGACATGTTGGATGAGTTGTGTTTAGTGTGTTGGAACAGAGCAGGGCTAGTGTTAGTTACTGGGATGTGCGAAGGCCGGTGATGAAGTTTGGACTGCGGAGTTGATAAGAGGGCGAGTATGAGTGTGATGAGATGAGATGATCCTACCTGGGGCGTGTTGGGAGTTATTTATATGATGGCCATGTCTCGCGCCTTTGATGAGAAGATGTTTGTCACTGACCTCTTCATGGTTGACACAACAAACTGTGCTCTACAATCAAAGTCGCAAAGGTGATTGTCTACTATCATCAACATATCTCCTTAACGTTTTTTATGAGATAAACGACTGGACAAGGACCATTGTTGCAAGACTTTCCCTGTAAACAAAAAAAGCATCATCAGCGAATGACCCTCTTTGTCATTATCCCTGTCTTGGAGCAGCCCCAAATATTGCTGAAAGGCATTCCACTACTCGTAATCCCATTATAAGTGCTTCTCAATAAGTACTTTCTTTCTTGAGATAAGCAAGCAAACTTCCATCGCAGCCATTGATATGAGACGATACAATATATTCCGACTATGGTACATGTAGCTGACCCAGCATTATTGCAAGTCAAGCGCTGCCATTCAACTACTGTTGCAAATTTGGTATCATTTCTTTTGTATGCCTGGCCTAGTATATATCTGTCTTTGACTGCCTGGTAACTACCAATCTCCTATATATTAAGTGTGTCGTTTGTATCATGGAATAAAAAAGACAGTAAATTATCCCGCTTTGCATCCTTTACCCTTTAAATATAATACCTGAGGGCTTTGAGTCAAGCACACTGCTACTCGACTATATATACAAAAGCTTAAAAACATCCAATGCACCTCCCGCAGAAGGAGGTCAAATATAATATCTAGGGAACACCCCACCTCGCGACCAGAGTGTCATGCACATTAAATTTACATGTACTGCCACATACGGTTCAACTCAATCATAAACCTCCCCTTGAACGTCTCGACATCGCGAGTCACTGCAAGCACCCGCATAAGCGCGCCCTGCGCAACATCCAAAAACCGCGCTTGCTCCTCGGCATCCGGCGACACGAAATACGTCCCGATCTGGCACGGCGCACGTGTGTACCACGCGAGGGAGATGTTGATGTCGGATACCCAGCCTGGCACGGGGTCTAGCTCGCGGCGTACCACTCGAGGAAGGGGAGGAGATGGCCCGGGGCTGCTGCTTGACGTGTTGTTTTCGTCGTCGTTGTTGTCGTCGTGGATCTCGAACACATACGCGCTTTCGCGTTCGAGGTCGTAGTATTCGGCGCCGATGTGCTCGATTCCCAGGAGTAGGGTGTGCACCTTGCCTGTTGCGTCTGCGACGACGGCGCCGGTGACGGAGTGTTCGCACTTGGTGAGCATTTCTGCTTTGGGTGGTGTGTGTATTTTGTGGTTGGTTAGGTTTGGGCTTAGTAGTGGAATGTGATGATTTGTGTAGAGTAGTATGCTTTTATATACCTTGCATATCCTTTTTATGTATATATATATGTATAAGGGGTCTTTCTTGCTTTATTTAAAATGTCAGACAAACTAACCCTGTGGCTGGACCGGATGAAATTAGACATGTTGCAAATTCGCTATCATTTCCTTTGTAGGCCTGACCTAGTCTCTCTATGTCTTTGACTCTCTGGACACTACCAAACACCTTCTGTAGCAAGTGTGTCTTTTGAATTGTGGAACAAAGAAAGGGGACGCCCAACTTAGATTATCAAGCTTAGCATCTTTTACCCCTGGAATATACTATTTAAGGCCTTGAGGTTATAAACACTAAGATAGCCCTGTTAAGATTAATATCAAGGTTAAAGACTCACACTAGTTAATAAAATACCACGGTCTCCGGAGAGAAGTTGAAAATATTCGAGTTCCTTCTAGAGTGGATAGCTTTCAGTGGTCTAGCTCTAGTGCCACGCCCGAAGATGCAATATAACAACCTAAACTAGAGTCGCTGGCGGTAGGAAGTCTCATTTCCACACAGAGTATGGAAATATACTCTCTAGAGAACATATCTATGCACGAATATCTCTCCGTTGACAGGGGTTTACCTATTGAAAGCTCCTGATATTGTTCGCAACAGCAGCGGTCTATTGACCGCCACTGATATCGTTGTACCCGACAATTTGAGAACTCGCATCTTGGTGTAGAGCGATGGACCTGTTGCAAGGATTCGTGACCTAGACACTCCACAAGAGAGAAGATGCGTAGCGCGTATTGCGAGAAGTGTAGAACGGCCGTAGCGGGTCCAATCAGTGCTATCCCAACCAACCAAGAACATTCCTAAATCAGGCAGAGTAAATACCACCTACCATAGGAGGAGGTCTATAATATACTTACCCCCCACACTTGCTACGTGCCATGTTCCGCTTGCGATAATATAACCCTGGTTATCCTGCTCCGAGGAGACACTCCGCGCTCTGGCGCCGCCATTCACTTTACCCTCTGCAAGGCGTACGCCTTATTCGGCTATAATTACCGAGAATTAGTGCAGAAGAGTGGAATATGTGTTCATTTTGAACGGCTTGCGTTGAGTATGAGCCGGATGCAGTACATAGTAGTCGGTCGCGGGTCATTTAGGGCTGTTTGGGAGCTTTGACCACACCTTCCAATCAAGGGCCATATTTGACGCGGAAAAGCGTTTTTATTTCACAGGATGATTCCCTACCTAGATTATCAGATTGATAAGATCATGTTTCCAGTCGTTGTTATCCTAGTAACCTGGTGAGTTCTGTCTCAATGATCGAGGGGTGAGTCGGAAGATGCCGGATTATTGGAATCAGTCCATAAGGTGGGTTCCTTGCCTCTCACACAAACGAGACACCCTACTATTTGTCGCGAGCCGGAAAACAAAAGCCCGCAGCTATGAATAAGTCTTGATAATTTGCCTCGATCCACCTCTTCATCAAATCATGACCGGTTGGAGAATGCCAATTCGCGCAATTCAGATCCACTTTCCAGGCAGACACGTTCCGTGCGAGACAAGCGTCTCCAAGCTTTAGGGTCTCCACCGGCTGGCCTCGTAGGGCTGAAGTAGGTACGGTACTGATGGTACTCCTGCGGTCTCCCAAGATTTTTTCTCATGTCACGCTGTGTCAGCGGGCGAGACGGCAGTCCTCGGCAGTCGGTCATGATTTTTCATCTTTTCATCTTTTGATCTTATCTGATTTTACTTAAATCCGGTCCAGTCCCGCGTGGCTCTCCCCGTTGTCTTATCAATCTCTCCTCAACCCATCCTGTCTCTTCACCGACCATGGCCGAGGCCAAAGATGTCGATGTCCAGGAGCAGAAGGTCCACACTGAGTCTTCCTCTGGTAAAGCCCTCACCATTCGTATCTCACCTTTCGCATACTAACAATCTGCAGCCGAAACGGACTCCCTCAACAACATCTTCCGCGCCGCCGGCATTGGCCTCTCCGAAAATGACCCTACAGAGCCCGTCCTCACCCTGAGAATGTGGATGCTCGGAATCCTCTTTTGCGTTGTCGCCAGCGGCCTAAACACCCTATACACGCTCCGCACACCTTCCCTGACAATCTCCGCCTCGGTCGCCCTCCTCCTCGCCTACCCACTCGGAAAACTCTGGGAGAAGACAATCCCATCCTGGAACGTGCCCCTCGGAGCGTGGTCTTTCAACCTGAACCCCGGCCCGTTCAACACAAAGGAACACGTCTTGATCTACGTCATGTCGAATCTGAGCGTGTATGTCCGCCTCGGTGCGGACGTGCTCACCGAGCAGCAGATGTTCTACCACTATGCTGCAGGCTTCGGGTTCCAGTTTATGATCACGCTTGCGACGTTCCTGATCGGGTTCTGCCTTGCAGGACTGTTTCGGGGCATTGCGGTGCGTCCGAGGGAGCTTGTTTGGCCCGGTGTTCTCGGTGTCACGGCTCTGTGTACGACGCTGCATGGGGTCGGGCAGGGGGATGTGCAGGCAAGGTACGCATATACATTCTATCTATTTGAGAGTTTACATCGACTAATTTCTCTAGATACGACACGTGGAAGATCTCGCGCTACGCCTTCTTCACGCTAGCCTTTTGCATCTCGTTCTGCTGGTACTGGTTCCCAGACCTGATCTTCCCAGCTTTGAGCAATTTCAATTTCCCTTGCTGGATCAAGCCGGACTCGCCGGTTGTGAATCAGATCTTCGGGATGAAGACGGGGATGGGGCTTTTGCCTATTACTTTGGATTGTACAATACCTTTCTTATTCTATCCTTCCGTCGAGTCGAATGGAGCTAATATAATACGTCCAGGGAGTCAAATTTCCTACGTCGGCTCACCTTTGCTCATCCCCTCGTGGGCGGTCTTCAACGTCTTCGGTGGTCTTGTATTTTGGATCTGGATCGTCGCGGTGGCGTGCTACTACAGTAATGTCTGGAACACGGGGTATTTACCGTTCCAAAGCTCTAGCGGTACGTTCGTCATCACTGTTTAGTCTACGCCTTGGCTAACGGTTGACAGTCTTCGACAACACCGGATCAACATACAACGTCTCGAGAATCGTCAACGCCGCGTCCCATTACAAGCTCGACGTGGCCAAGTACGAGGAGTACTCCCCTGTGCGTCTACCATACGGCTTACTACGCTGCGTATGCTAATTGGCAAGTGCAGGTCTACATGCCCATAACATACGCACTGAACATGTTCGGACTCTCCTTCGCAACGCTCACCTCGCTCCTTGTCTGGGTCATCCTCGAGCACCGCGGTGTCATGGTCACTGCGGCTAGACGTCTTCCCCAGCTCATCATGGCCTCTCTACCGGGCCGTGGGCCGACAATGACTGCGAAAGATGAAGAAACCGATGAGCAAGACGTCCCCATGTGGTGGTATCTCGCCTGCTGCGCGCTCTCCCTGTTCATTTCCATCTTCGCAGTTGAGTACTGGGACGTGGAACTGCGATGGTACGGCGTGCTACTTGCCTGTGCTGTGGCACTCGTATTCTATGCTCCGGTTAGCATTTCCCCTCCGTATTACATCATACCACTATCTCTCTCTCTCTCTCTCTCTATCCTCACTAACCTAACATTGTACTATGTAGCTGGCAATGGTCTACGCAACCGCAAACCTCAAAATCAACATCGACATCTTCTGCCGCATCGTCGCGGGCCTCGTCTTCGAGGGCAAAGTGCTCGCCAACATCTGGTTCTTCGACCTGGGCTACATCACCACGATCAAGGGGCTGTATTTTGCTCAGGATATGAAGCTCGCTTATTACTGCCACGTACGCCACCATTTCAAACCCACCTCAACCCTCCCCAACACCCAACTAAGACATGATATATCTCTAGATCCCCCAACGCCCCCTCTTCCTCGTGCAAATCGTCGGCATGCTCGTGGGGACTCTCTCCTCACTAGGCGTGCTCAACTGGTCCTTCGCCAACATCCCGCACATCTGCACCTCCAAGGCCTCCAACGGCTTCACATGCCCGTTCTCCAGCACGCACTTCAACACATCCCTAATCTGGGGTGCCATTGGGCCCCGTCGATACTTTACCGAGAATAATTACTCGGCGCTGCTGTATTTCTTCCTCATTGGCGCGGTTCTTCCGATCCCCGTGTATATTCTCTCTCGTCGACACCGCTCGTCTTCCGGAAATAATGATGAGGAGAAGAGAAATATCTGGAAATACATCCACATCCCGCTCTTCATCGGCGGCCTGAACTACCTGCCCCCGGCAACGGGAATGAACTACGGGAGCTGGGTGATCGTCGCGCTGGTCTTCGGGTGGGTTATCAGACGACGCAGGGGTGCGTGGTGGACGAAATATAACTTTGTGCTCAGCGCTGCGCTCGATTCGTCGGTTAGCGTTGCGGGCGTTGTCATCTTTCTTGCGGTTTATTTTACGGGTGCCGCGGGGCATATCAGGTGGTGGGGGACGACGGTTTATAAGGTATGTTATGTCCGACCAATTGTTTTTTTTTTTTTTTTTACTTGTGGGAAGGCAATGGCGATTGAGGTTCCTTTTGCTGATACGTCTATGTGGCATGGGTAGAATACGTGTGATTGGAAGGGGTGTCCCTATCTGGGGTTGCCGGAGGGTGGGAAATTTGGAGTATAGGCAGGCGCAAACTGACGGATCCACGAGATGGGAGAGACCGAGACTCCAATGATACCGATTGGAAATCCAGCATGGAAAGAAAATACAACTGTCTAAATGCGCGAGAAGAAGGATGGACGGATGGATGGAGTGTATTGCAACCTTTGAGTGTACAAAGTGGACTCCATACTGATAGATATATAGGTAATACTGCGCTTCGTATGTACATAGTCGTTCCAGAATATATTCATGAAATTCCAGTTCCAGGATGGTCTTCCCTGTCCACTGAGCTGGGCAAGGTTAACAAGTGTGAGAAGAGGAGAAGTGGGGACGACTAGATTATCCCAATGCAACGCAACAACATGCCCCTGGGAAAATAAAAATAAGAAAAGAAAAAGATTTCGGTTGATGACGAGCCTTTTCCAGACGTAGTTTGTAGGTAGATGAAATGATCAATAGTTTAATTAAGCCTGTTCAACCGTAGTATTTGCTCGAGATTTAGGATAATAGTTTGGTTAGGTCACTATGGAGAAGGCTCCTTATCTGCTTCCTCGCTTGCGGAGAGGAAGCCTCTCGAAAGGCCAAAAGCGCCGGCAGGCCATCCAAGATGGTCTGCTGAACGCCGGTATCCCCATGATCAAACCTCAAATGGGCCTTCTGGAAATCATCCACGGACTTGAACGTCACGCATAGGAATCCCTGCAATGAGAGTAGTTGTGCCCCGGTTCGAGGGTCGCATGCAGAGCTGCGCCGGACGTTTGCGAGTAACTGGTCAAGGAATGTCTTGGAAGGTGGTATCCTTAGCTTGACGGCTCTTCGAAAGTGAGTGAATCATGTATGGTATGTACATATGTAAGAGATCGAGCTCTCCCTCTGCACTGGGCGGCGGCGGGTCCCGGCCATGCCGAATGCAAGCTCCGAGATGAGGAGCTTCGCACCAAGATTTCAAAGACCTTCCAGCTCCTCCTCTCGGCAGCTCCTAGCACGATTAACATGACCGATAACCTAGGCTTCACTCCACTGCATTGTGCCGTGCAAGCCCACGCGGCATGCGGTGCGAGTTCCCATGCCGAGGCCGCAATCCAATGCTTATTGGAGCACGGAGCAGACCCAACGATCACAGGCCGCGATGGCCAGACAGTCTTGCATATGCTGGGGTACTCTTCCCTGCAGGGTGGACCCGTTAGCCATGCGGTGCTGGATTCACTCATCGCACATGGGGTCGATATCAACCACGCCGACAACAAGGGAATTACGGCGCTGCACGTTATGGTACAGAACCTTCGCCAGATCTCGACGGTAAGATACCTCCTCGAGCATGGGGCCGATCCTCGGACCTCCATCCCTGCCACTGGGAGCACGGCCTTTCATCTCGTGGCTGACGGACGCCTTGCCGAGTTATTCAAAACAACAACAACAGCAGCAACAACTGGGGATGAAGATGGAGATGGAGAAGGAGAATACATACACAGGAGGTACCCGACAGCGAAAGATTACATCACGGCACAGGATGAGATGCTCCGCCTTTTGCAAGCGCGTGCTCCTGGAGCGGAGACCCTAATGAGCCAGCGCAATCTGGCGGGTAAAACGCCGCTCGAAGTACTGGGAGAAGTCAGACAGCAGCGAGAGGAGAGGCGGCAGCAAATGGAAGCTAGATGGGCACATAGGGGTCGCGGAATGGCGAAAAAGTCCAGGCGAATGATTGATTGTGTTCGGACTGTAAGAGAGAGAGAGCGAGAGATGAAGTCTCATCGAAGCTCAATTCAACACCGTGCGGAGGCGCCTTTTACAACAGTTCGAAAAAAAAAAGATGCAGAGAGGGGGGTGGGTGTACATATTAGGGAAGGGGGAGATATGGTTGACTAGAGCATTTCTTTCATTTCTTCGTTCTCGGGGACATTAGTACATACATACATACATCATGATATGATACATATGAGTTCTTCCAAAAGACTAGAGAGAGACAGTCCCTATTTCTCCCACTTTTCCTAGATCCACCAAAACGGTACCAGATGAATATGTATGGATATACGCACTCAGCTTCAGCTCCAGATCACCGCTCCTCCCCCGTCGCCGCCGGCGGTCCCCGACACGACCCGCATACCCGCCCCAGACATTTCACGCAGGAAAAGCCGTGTACCCAAATCAGGCGATGGCATTGAGCGCATTCATACTGGCCGGGAAGAACCGCCCACTAGTGCTCACAGCCAGCACGAGGCCGTGCGTCCCGATCGACCGCCGCCGCCGATTCCATCAGAAAGGCATGAAATCCAGCAAGCAGAGCTAGAGGCTCTTCCGCTTGTGCTTCCACCTGCTGTATTTGCTGCTGCACTTGCGCTTGCACCTGCCGCTGTTGGTGCTGTTGGTGCTGTACTTGCCGCTGCAGCTCCTGCTGCTGCAGCCGCGCCCGCGCTAGAAAGTCCTGATTCGCGCGCTCCTGAGCGAGCATTTCACGGTGTATGGCGGCTTCGAGGGCGGCGCCCTGATCCGGTGGTTGCTGTTGTTGTGGTTGTTGTTGTTGCCTAGGGAACACAGTAGAAGGATCTGGGAATTGATACTGCGCCAGAGGGTCCCGATTACTAGCCTGCTCCGCATCGAGCATTGCACCCCGTCGAGCAGCGGCCATGAACGACCCCGGGCCGTCATCGGCCGCTACCACTGACGCTAGCCCGTACATTTCCGCTCGTAGTTGCACTTGCGCTTGCATCACTGGATCCACTCCCTCATCCGCCCTGTATCTTCCAGTATGGTGGTGGTTCTCTTGCCCCTGTAGACCCAAATCCGCACGGATTTCCCTAGCCCAGGGATCGCCACCGGGGTATCTAGCCCCCAACCAGGCGTCGCCGAATTCGGCCTCGTTGATCCGGTCGCCGCGGGCGAGGAGGCGGTGTTCGTTCTGGTCGCGGATGTTACATTGGCACGTCAGCCAGCGGGCTCCGCAGTTGTAGCAGAATTGGGCGCCGCAGCGACACCTGTTTTTTGTTGAATGAGGAAGATTGTTGTTAGCTTAGTTCATTTCGCCCACACACACACACACACACACACACCACTTGCAGGTGGAGGGTATTGGTATGGTAAGGGGATGGATGGATGGGTGGATGGAGGGTACGAACAAAATATGATAACACCCTTCCATCAACTCGACAAGCCGGCCACATGCGTAGCACCACTGCAGCCCCTCCGTCTCTGCAGCATCTCGAAGCTCCTGCTGCTCGTTATCTTCTAGACAAGCGCCAGGGTGCATTTCCTTCTTGCACTTTGTACACGTTCTCAGCGCGCATCTCGGGCACGTAGCTGCGCCATCCTTAATATCAGTTGGGGGTATAAAAGTTGCGCACTTGCCATCGTGGCAGTAGGTCCTGTGGGCCATTTCATGCTCTAGTTTCTTCTCGCTGTATCGGTTCAGGAGCTCGCGGGGTAGGCCGGTAGCGCCCGCGGTAGTAGAGTCGATAAGCAGGCCACAGCAGCGCGGGGGGAAGAGGGTCTCGTCTTTCAGCGACGCCTCGTACAGTCTCTCGAGACAGTGGGTGCAATATGCATGGTTGCAGCGGAACCAGGTAACGGCGTCGGGGATCTCTTCGAGGCATGCGACGCAGACCGGGCGGCGGGTTCGTGTTGGTGCTGGTGTTCGTGTCTGTGCTGGGCTTTCCTCTCGATATTTTTCAGGAGGGTGAGAGGTCATCGTGGAGAAAGAATAATAAAATGAGTGTTAAGAGGATGTGGTGTGGTGTGTTGTGTTGAGAGAATAAGACAAATGATGAAGGGGTTGGAAAGAATAGAAACTCGGAGAGAAGAGGAGAGTTAAAAGATGAAGCAGGCAGAACTGAAGGGTGATGGACACAAAAGGGCATGCCGAGGCCCATGGAACTAGAGCCAATGACCTGAAAAGTGCGCAAATAAATTCCATGGATACCCAGAGCTTTGTGTTGGTGCATGCTTGCATGCATGCATTGGGATTCGCTGGACTGACTGCAAGGGCCTGGGGCTGGATTGGTGTGGATTAATAATTCCCACCATTCCTCTACCTACCATCTAGCTTAAGTCTATTAAGGTTCTCACTTGAACAAAAAAAAGCTTGACATGCTGGAACCTTCTCTGCCAAAGCCAAGACAAGACCTAGACCAAAGGGAGGAGAGAAGGGGCGTGCAAGTAACACTAGAAACACAGTGGAAATGATAAAGCTCGCTACAATTGTTTACATGTAAAGATATGAGGAAAGCTAGATAACCATATGGACGGTATTTAAGAGCTCGTGTAGATCTAGCCTATGCTTAACAAGGACCAACAACGCTTCGAATCCAACCTTGGGCACGAACCGCCACCACCATCCCGAGAAGACAGACGCAAACCAACCCAACCTGGAATGTAAATTACAACCTGTTATTCTTACACCTCACACAAGCCCGCAGCCTACAGCCCGGACACTCGAGGATATAATAGGGCAGCCGATACGAGCACTCCTCGCAGCGGTGCGAGCCGTTGATCCGCCGCCAGTATCTCTCGTGGGTACATTCGTGGTTCCGTCGCAGGTCCTCCATGGTCCGTTGGACAACCGCTGCGGTAGGTCTGGCAGCACCGTCGCGATCGATTATCTCGTACGCGCGCTCCAGGAGCCGGTGTTCATTCCATTCCGCACAGGTGCATGTGCCCCAACGTCTACCACAGTTGTAGCAGAATTCCGTACCGCAGCGGCAGCTACATAGCGATCAAAGGAAGTATCGTTAGTTCTTAGACGAATCCTTTCCTCTGGGAACTGAAAGGTAGGGGGACAAAAAAGGGAGGAGTACTCACGTCATATGATTACAACCATGCGTGAGTTCAACAATGCGCCAGCAGTTAAAACATCGCTGCCACCCGTTCGCCTTAGCCGCTGCAAGAAGCTGCTGGAGCTCGGTATCGGTGGGACAGTCTCCTGTGTGTGCACGTTCCTTACACGCGGTACAAGTCGTAAACCGACACTCCGGGCACGTCCCTACATCACCGCTTATGGAGGCAGGGGGGATAGAAGCGGAACACCGCTTCGCATGGCAATATGTGCGGTTCGGAGTCTCAAATTCAACCTTCTTCTTCTTCTTGTACTGTTCAACGAGTTCGACCGTGATGAAGATTCGAGCGAGGTCGATATCTATGGGTTGCCGGCAGCAGCGCGGTGGGAAGAGTGATTCATCGGTTAGAGAAATCTCGAAGAGCTCGGCGAGGCACGGGTGACAGTATTCGTGGTCGCAGGCGACGGCCACGACGGACGAGGATTGCAGGTCGCTTTGACAGGCAACACATCGGCTCATCCGTACGGACTGCGGCCCACCAGGCTGCCAAAAGCTTGCATCGACAAGCGGATTGACAGCGCGTATCTTGTTGATGAACTCGTCCAAGGCAGTAGTGGAATCGTCGTCTACGGTCCCCGACTGTCCTTGTCGTTGCCGTTGTGCTTGCATCTCGTTGGCAATGATCGGTCCATCGGTCTCAACGGCGGCTGCGATGCTCAGCGCCATGCGCTTGTCATCCAGGCATTGTGATACGGTGTGTAGTTGCTCCTGCTGTAATTGGAAAGCCAGTGCTTCGTCGGTGAGGTTTGTGTTAGTGTCACTATGGGCTGCGAGGTAGATTCCCGCGTCCTCGAGTTGGAGCTTCAGGATGAGGTCGGCGGTGGTTTGGTCTATTGCGGTCTCACTGGGGCCGGACATTGTGGAGTGGAAATGGACTATAGTCCGTCTAGACGTCGACGCAAAATGAAAGAGAAATGTGAAATTTGAAATATTATCACATACAAAGCTAGGTTGAAGGAAAGGAAAGGTGAGAAGAGTAACACAATTTCTCGAGGACGCGTCAAGAGCGAGGTTGAAAAAACCCGCGCAAACGGCCTCATTCTTTGTTGCTCCTTAGTCCACTGCAAGCTCTAAGGTCTGTGTTTATGACAGTCAACTTTTTCTTCTCTAATCAAACAGACTGCCCATTCCTTGCTTCTAGCTTCCAACGCCTCCACACATTCTACCAAAGCTCATCCATCCATCATGATCTATCCCTCCACCACCTACACCACCACTTTCCCTTTTCCGGTCTCATCTCCCACTCGATACATAAGCGCACACCACTCATTCAGTCTCCCGCTACTACTTATCTATCCCCTGCCATTTGCCCCGTCAACACCCCTGTTTTTAGGACGCTCAAGGAACCTGGGTGGCATTAGCTGACCACGCGAGTTGCGACACCTGCACGCCACGGAGTCCTCGCCGCAGCGGTAGCAAAACTCAGCGCCGCATAGACACCTACCCATCCGAACCAGTCAGTCAGTGTATCGCACGTCCACTAAATGCGCAGCAATGAATTGGGGAGCAAGCGGGTGGGGAAACCAGAAACCATTGGAAGGGGCAAAGCAAGGAAAGAAAGAAAGAAAAAACTAACGTAACATGCGTACAGCCTGCAGATAGCTCAACAATAGTCCAGCACGAATAGCACCGCTGCCACCCCATATCCCTCGCGACCGACAACACTTTCTCGGCCGCCTTATCCTTTGGACACTTGCCATCGTGTCCCTGACCCTTGCACCGCGCACAGGTCGTATTCCCGCACAGCGAACACACCGCACGACCGTCCTGGGTAATCAGCGCGGGGAGGATGAACACCGAGCAGCTCGGGTTAGAGCAGTAGGTCTTATCTTTCGTCTTGCGCTCGACGCGCTTGCGCTCGAAGCGTTCGAGGAGAGTTGCGTCGAGGAATCCGGTCAGTTTTCCCGCGCGCCTGATGACGCGCTTGCCGCAGCAGCGTGGCGGGAATGTCGATCCGCCGTTCAGAGAGCTCTCGATGTAGCCGGTTAGGCACTCGCGGCAGTAGTCGTGGTGCTGGCAGCGCGCGCGGCGGAGATTCGAGGCGTCGTAGTCGTCGCCACAGGCGATGCAGGATCTTGCCGGTTTTGGCTGCTGCGCATTGGGCTCGGGCTCGGGCAGAGAGTCTTCGAGATGTTCACGCTTCCGCTGGGGTTCAACTTTCGAAGTGGCTCCTGCGGTTTGATTTATGATAGTACGCTCATCCGGGGTTTCGAAATAGTTGATCTGCTTCCTCTTGCGGAGATTGTAGCGGCTGGTTTGGGTCTGACCTTGCTGCTGCTGGGTTGATTCCTGTCCCTGTCCTTCGGGACCCACCAACGCTTCCCGCTTGCTCCTCGTCATAGTCGTATTGATGTGGGAGAGAGCTTCGTCTAGCGAACTCAGGAACTCGAGATCGATGCCGAGGCCGAGGCCGGTCAGGGCACGTTCTCTGAAACGACGAGACATGTTGAGAACCGTTGAGAGGGTTGATAGTTGCTGGTTTCTGGCTCCTTCTGGGCTTGGTGATGGGTAGAAGTAGAGGTAGAGGATGGGGAATTTGTGAAGGTGCAATGGGCAATAAGCTTCTGGAAGTGGTCAGCTGTGGAAAAAGCTTGATGTAACAGACGCCACCATAAAGAAGGGTAATCAGAGTTTACTGGATTTGTCAATCTGATGTTATTCATTGCGCTGAATTCCAATGTGTTTGCGTGAGGCAAGTTCTTGACTCGTAGATTTGCAGCAGTCTGAAGCATCATGCAAGCTAAATAGGCAATATTTGGATTTCTATACTGCTATTTTAAATTTCTTGTAATCCAGGTTCTCGATTTGATGCAACGTCAATAGTCAGGCTGAGGCATGTGCCAATGAGCTAGAGACTATAAAAGCACAAACAAGGCATTGCTTGAGGCTTATAGACGTTGAAGCTGTAGCAGGCAGTATGTTAGAGTAAAATATGTCTCGCCCGGCAGCTGAATAAGCACAAGCACAAGCACATAAGGCAGCACCGCAACCAACACGTTTTCTAGTGATTCTATCATAGCCTGCCATAACAAACAAGTTCCAACAGACCGCGAGAATTCGAAGTTTCAACTGTCAACATTCTCCAATCTCCAATTCCCCAGGATCTATAAATGGATCATCGATAGTGGATCCAATCGCCCGCGTTCCTGCCAAGCTGAAGCGCCCCACAGCTGGAGAAGGATATTTCAATCCCGCAAAAGATGATTGGCGATCGCGTCTCTGAGCGAGTGGCTTGTGCAACATTCGGCCCCCCGTCTTCGTATCTGCGTATTGCGGCTGACGAGGAACTTATTTCAACCTCCATTGTCCCGATCGCCGCTTTTTCCTTGTCAAAAGAAAAAAAAAACAAAACTCACAGTCAGACGCCGCGATGCTGGAATTATACCACATCGCGCTCATCGGCGCTGTCTCAGCCATCGGTTTCCTCGCCAGCCGACGCTACAACAATGCCCGCGACCCGCGCGAACCCCCCATTGTCGCGCCCCCGATCCCCATCCCCGTGCTCGGCCACATCATCGCCTTCTTGCAGTTCGGAATCGGATACCTTAACCACCTCACGTACGCAATTCCTTTCCGACAACTAACTCCGAGTTCCACACACTCGTCGTTGCTAACGAAGTCTTAAGTGAAAAACACCCCTACCCAATCTTCGGCATCGACCTGCTCGTGATAAAAGTCTACCTAGTAAAATCCCCCGCCGTGCTACAGGCAATCCAGCGCGTGCGCGCGCTGACATTCGACCCCTTCATCACCGTCACGACGGACAAGTTCGCGGGCATCCGTGGGCCCGCACTCGAAATCCTCCGCGAGAAGGAGTCTGGTGGCGGCGGCGGGAACCAGGCTCTGATACACGCGATGCATCCGACGCTGACGGGGAAGGCGCTGGATCGGATGAATCTGCGTATGGTTGAGTTGCTGACTCCGTTGGTCGATGAGCTTGCGGAGCGCCACGGCGATGTGGTTGATCTCTATGGCTGGTGCCAGGATGCGATTACGAAGGCGAGCACGGAGGCGAACTATGGGCCATTGAATCCGTATCAGGATAAGAGCGTCGAGGAGGGGTTTTGGTATGCTCCGCCTTTCTCTTTCTCCTTTTGTTTTTTTTTTTTCAACACTCTGGTACCGTGTTTGAGATGAGTCAATCTAACCGGCTATGCAGGGCCCTCGAATCGAACCTCTCCCTGCTAATCCCCGGAATCCTCCCATGGCTCATCGCGCGCAAGGCGTACAAGGGGCGCGAAGCCTCCCTCGCCGGCTTCCTCAAGTACTACGCAGCAGGGGGCCACAAACAGGCGTCCGAACTGACGATCGTACGCCACGACGCGCTCGTAAAGGCAGGACTGGGCATCAAAGAAATCGCGCGCATCGAAGTCACGATGGGGCTAGGCCTGCTCTCGAACAGCGTGCCCGCGGCATTCTGGGTCATCTTCGACATCTTCCGCCGCCCAGAGCTCCTCGCCGAGATAAGAGAGGAAATCACGGCGAACGCAATCCGCATCGACGAGGAGACAGGGAAACACATCATCAACATCCCCGCGATCCGCGATACCTGCCCGCTGCTCATCTCGACATACCAGGAGATCCTCCGCGTGCGCTCATCCTCATCCCCAACCCGCTTCGCGATCTCAGACGTCCTCCTCGCGGACAAATACTTCATCAAAAAGGGCTCGATGATCAGCATCCCCAGCCGGGCGATCGCGGGCGGACCGGACGTGTGGGGCGCGGACTCGCTCGAGTTCAACCCGCGCCGGTTCATGAAGCCAGCCGAGAACAGCAATAGCAAGAGCCCACGACGGCCCGGCGGGTTCATGACCTTCGGCATCTCGCCGGTCATCTGCCCCGGAAGGCATTTCGCTTCGTCGGAGATTATCGGGGTCGTCGCGCTGCTTGCGCTGCGGTTGGAGATTGAGCCTGTAGGCGGTAAGGGGTGGTGGGAGCCGAAGACGAATTCGCTCGCGATTGCGACGGGGATGAGTCCTATCCAGGGCCAGTTCCCTGTGAGGATCAAAGAGAGGGAGGAGGTTCGGGACGTGCGGTGGGATGTGGAGGCCACGGGCGGGAGTGGGATTTTTCCGCTGATGGTTGCGTAGGTAGATGGAGCACTTTACTTTGGTACATATTATGTATCTATGTATTGGGATGGATGCCGGCAACCTCTCCCGTCGCTTTCCCTATAGACACGCAGTTAGCTGTTCGATACGTACAACACCCGAAACCCGGAAATAATAGACGGGTTTCTTTGCTTTCATAGGAGCTGGAAAGGAGTAAATGTAAATGTAAACCTGCTATTCGACATCCACTCATTTGGAAAACCCCATTCTCGGTTCCATTGTGTCACTTTCGGGGGGCTGATGATCCTGCGGCAAGGGCGTGGTAGTACCTTACCAGAGCGAGTGCCAAAAAAAACCGAAGCAGTTATATTCTACTTTACAATATCACTTGTTATAATTATATATATTATGATTTATACAATTATAATAAGGAAAAGTTAATATAAAGGGGCTTTTATAATTAAAGCATTTATAATAGTTTATTTTTAAGTCAATTAAGTTATTTATTATTACTCCTGCTTGAGGACTCGAAGAGCCCTTACGGTTATTCTGAGTTCAAGAGAGAAGAGCAGTAGAACTAGAAATGTGATGGTAGGGTAGACAATCGGACTATGTTAGTTGTTCTTAAGAGAATAAGGCACGAAGAACAAAAGTTAGATCCTGTGGTAAATGAAGGTCCTTTTATAGTCTGATGGACAGCCTTCCTTCCAGTGGAAAGAGGGGGGACATCACAGCCCAAATATGTATCACCTCACCCGTGAATTCGTACCTTCCTCCCACACGGCCTGTACAAACCCCAGCGCCGACCCTGGAACCCTCCAGCACCGCACGTGCTGGAACCTAGTATCAGCCTGCGTGAACAGCTCCCTCCATTCGTCTTCATCCCTCAAGTGGGAGTTGTAAACGCCAAGCATCAACATACTCATCCACCGAATATATCTCTCCGTTGACAGCGGGAGTTGTTCACCGGTCCCGGTCCCGTTGGGACAGAGACTCTCATGCACGAGGACTTTCGCGCCAGGTCTTAGGGCAGGGACCAAAGCGCGCAAAATTCGCAAGGCATCGTTGTCGGGCCAGTTCATGAGTGTCCAGCGGAAGAGATAGATGTCTGCGACGACGGTCTGGGGCGTGAAGAAGTCCCCCGCGTGGAAGGAGACGTCGTGGTGTGTTTCCTCCCATTCGGTACCTTCAGCAGCAGCAGCAGCAGCTGCTGCTGCTGCCGCGAATATCTCAGCGGCGTAGGGGAGATCCTGTACCACGATCTTGATGTGTTTGTGTTGCTGCGATAACAGTCGCGCAATGGCGCCATTGTGTCCGCCCACGTCGACCACGGTGGATCCAGAGGGGAGGTCGGCCCAGGGATAGCCTGTGACCAGGAAATGCGGAGATGCTTCTGGGATGGCGACTGTGAAAAACCGCATGGCTTCGGCGAATTGTTTGGCCTTTTCTGGCCTGGCGGAGAGATGTTCGAAGAGACTTTGGTTGTCGTGGGTCAATGCGTAGCCCTGGTATCCAAGCAAGCTCATGTCAATTGGGTTGGGTTGGTGTGGAGGAGACAAAATGCAATTCATACCGACTCATCTGGGCTGTCGCCTGGGAACTGGGTCATTGCCTCGACGGTCTAAAAAAGAGGTCAAACGTCGTGGCCAGGCCATGGACAAGGAACGAAAACGGACGACATACTCGTGAAAACACACCATACCACTCATCCATTTGCGCGAGGCCCGCCATGGCATCAGGGTACTGAAGCAGGGCCAGCGACCCAGCCGAATGCGCGACAAAGCCCTTTCGCTTTTCAGCAAACAAGCCGTGATACACAATTGCAAACCGGATAAACTGCTTCAGATGCTGAGCCGGGACGTTTGATTCCCGCGCAAGATCTTGATAGGATATGTCGCCGGTCACTGGAACGTGCTTTGCGATCTGGAAGCGCGAAATCGCTTGTAATGGGGCTCCATTCCACTGATACCTGGAATGTTAATCGCGGGGTTGAAGGTTCCAGGAGGTGTTGCAACGCACCAATGGCAGGATCCTGCTCAGCGGGCCTTGCAATCGATCTAGCAACTCCATACACGCACTGATGGCTGTGCAATTTGCCGCAGCTATCTCCTCGGTTGGAGACGAAGTCAAGGGACCGTTTTCATGACAATCCGATGCCTCTAGCGTGGTGACCGCATGGGAGATGGTATTAACGAGGCGTACAAGCTCAGGTGCCATGGTTCTTTGCAATGTCAAGTTGAATTTTATGCGAGTGCTGCATACTAATGGACAAGGAAGAATGCTTACCACCAAGATATTGGACAGGTCTGAGGCAGTGCAGGCAGCCTGATCCGGCACCTCCGGAGAGTAGGCCCTGTGTTACAGTCAGTAGCAGCTGTGCTACTCTCCTGTGTCACCATTCCCCTCACCTTGCTTACCCAGACCATCCAGCTTGTGGCGGTCGGTTGTCATGAAAGAAAGTGACTTTCTTTGTTCCCTGAGATCGCGGGGTCAAAAGGCAGCAACAATCCACCCCGCGGCTGACTTCGAATTTCTACTTACTATCGTCCCCTGCCACATCCACTCCAACTTGAGTTTTTAGTTCTCGTTTACCATGTCCAAGAGTTACGACTACATCATTGTCGGCGGTGGCCTGACCGGCTGTGCGTTGGCAGGTCGACTGGCCTCGAAAGATGAGACCCTTCGGATCCTGATTATCGAAGCAGGGCCCAACGTGGTCAATCATCCTCTCACCAGCACCCCATTAGCATGTTTTGGTGCCCATCATTCTGATCTAGACTGGGACTACACCACCATCCCGCAGAAATACCTCAACAACCGCAAATGCTACAACAGCGCAGGCAAGGCCCTGGGTGGCGGCACCGCTGTCAACTATGGAACTTGGACGCGAGGCAATGCAGTGGACTACGATCTCTGGGCAAAGACCGTTGGTGACCAAAGCTGGAGTTATGAAGGTCTTCTTCCGTACTTCAAGCGAAGCGAAAGTTACTATGATAAGAACGCCAACCCAGCTGTTCATGGAACCAGTGGGCCTATTTCCAACACAATCGTTGCCCTCACGAGCCCCGACCGCAAATACTTGCTAAGAGAATCAATTCGGTCCGCATGGGAGCGACTTGGCATCCAGTTCAATCCAGATGCTAATAGTGGAAATCCACTTGGAATCGCCGATTTCGGTGAGAATTGGCGTGAGGGACAGCGGCAGCTTGCAGGCGAGGCATACGGGTTGTCGAAGCACCAGGGAATATCCATTATCACAGATAAACTGGTCGCAAAGGTGATACTACAAGAAGAAGAAAACCAGCAAGTTGCAACCGGGGTCAGAGTTGTCAATGGAGAAGAGTATCATGCCCTGAAAGAGGTTATTATCTCTGCAGGTGCATACCGAACCCCACAGGTGTTATTGCTCTCTGGGATCGGGCCAGCAGAAGACCTCGCAAAACACTCTGTTCCCCAGCTTGTGGACCTGTCAGAAGTTGGCCGCAATTTCCACGATCACGTCTGCTTTCCACAGTGGTGGAAACTGCGACACCCTGAACAGGGACTGGCATTGGGGACGCCCCTCTGGACCAGTCCGGCATACGGAATGGGAGTACCGTATGATTGGAATACAACACTGCAAACGCCCTCTGACGAGATACGACAGGCCCTGGAAGCGGATACTGGGAGGGCTGCTCCCGACCACCACCCATACCTTGATAAGGGATTTGCTCATTCGGAGATCCTCGTCATCTACGCGCCGATGACTGAAGCCGTGACTGGATTTGAAACGCCCATGGATGGCACGTACATCTCCACAGCCACAATCTTAATGGCTCCTACCGCGCGCGGGCAGATCACGCTGGCTAATACAGACCCGGCAAGCAGCCCGCTTATTGACCCTAATTACTGTTCCACCGCAGTTGACCGGGCAATTATACGCGATGGAATCCGCACCGTAGCCAAGCTCCTGCTGCAGACTCCCGAGGGTGAAGACATGGTTGAGAGCGAGGTGCCTCGACCAGGAAATACGCCAATTACCCTTAATTCCAGCGATGAAGAAATAGACAGTAGTATCAGGAACGGGGCAATCACATTTTTCCATGCAGGTGGTTCCGCGGCTATGGGCAAGGTCGTGGACACGCAATTGCGTGTTAAGGGGGTGAAGAGGTTGCGGGTTGCGGATGCCAGTGTAATTCCTTTGCCCCTGGCGGCGCACTACCAGGCTATCTTATACGCACTGGCTGAGAAGGCAGCGGACCTGATCTTATCGTAGCCAGAGATATTTGAGTTGTGTCGGCTTAGTTCGTATTGAGCCGTCAGAATGAATCCAGTGGTCTTTTGCTACGTTTGCGTTTTCCTAAAGATACAGAGTGACTCGAACAGCTAATGGGATTCGCGATACACGGAATACCTGAGCTGTGGTGCGCTCGTACTTAGGTCGACAGCGCACCATATGACTCGTCTATAAGAGGAGCCTTCTGCCTACCTTTCTTGTCATCTTACTCAAGACAGCCATGGAGAACTCACGGTACATACGACTGGCTATGACAGAAGACTCGCAGCATTCCATCCCCACCAAGACGCCTCGCGCACATCAGCGCTGGAAATATATCCTCTTGCTTTTGGCTGGCCTACTATACATATACCCCTTCGTTTTCACGATTCACAACTACCACCCAGCCTCAGTCTCAGCCTCAGCCTCAGCCCCCAGAAACAGAAACTACGGTAGAAAAGCTCCCCCTCAAAAAAGAAACCGCTATAACTAACCAGCTGCGTCCTCCTCCAACACGAAGCAGCCCAGACCAATTCCCTTCGCACAGTCTGGAAGCCTCTGCACTGGAACACAGAGTACAGTCCCCAGAACCACAGTGCCGCAGATGCCCTCTGGGACGCCATCAACCCCGCGCACGGCATCATCGCCGTCGACCGGGCCTGGGCAGCCGAGCAGAACTGGCCTGTATCGATGGGGTTGCCTGATGACGCCTCGAAGGCTGTTTATCTCTTAGAGGCTTACCACCAGCTCCACTGTCTTGTAAGTGATTTCCTTTCCCGGAGCCTGTTCCATCCTCCTCCTCTTCTCTACGTGTTGGAAAAAAAAAAAAAAAGGGCCACCC
>JOMC01000102.1:57117-106235 GCA_000812125.1 Aspergillus ustus
ACTTCGTATAATGTATGCTATACGAAGTTATTACCCCCCCAATCTACCATCATGCATGCAGGCAGTTTAAAAGTTAACCCACCGCATCGCATCCCCGTCGCAGATCATCCAATGCAACGCAGACAACACCCCGCTGTACACATTCGGCGCCTTCCGCGCCGGCGACGGCCAAGTCCACGAATGCCGGGATTGGAATCAGCTGCATGACTATGCAACGCAGTATTCGGCTTGCTATAGGGATAGTGTCGCGGGGATTCCCCTGAAGGAGCATTTTGGGTTTTGTGCCGGGGCGGCGGTGGACGGGTTGGAGGAGGAGGGAGGGACGTGATCGTCATGGGTAGGTGGGGCGCCGGATGTTTCTGTTGAAAGGCTCTTTCTCTCTCTCTCTCTCTTTGCTAGGTATCTAGGGTCTATGGTAGGGCGGGCGGTTTTGGTGAGATTCTGGTTTTTGGTCTAGGTAGTCAGTCAGCCCAGCCCGCAGGCAGTTTGATTTCAAATAGAGCTGAACTGAACTGAACTGAACTGTTGGCAGTCTCTTCTGTTTAGGGCGCCATGCATATGTAACCCTTGTGTCATCATCACTGTTGTTGACCACTGCTACCACCCACGCCCTACCGCGTACTAGTCTACTGCACACACAGTCGCACATACCCTGCGTGCCAATGGATGAATATCAGTGAAAGGGCCAGCCAGCCGTAAGCCGTGTAGCATCATCAAAGACCTAGGTGAGTAGGTAGGTAGGTAGGTATACGGGGGTAGGACAAAGATGGCGCCTCCAACCAGAAGCCTGTACCGTAAGCCCGGAGGCGGCTCCAGTGTAAGAGACTGGGCATGCAGTGGTGTGAGTATGAGTTGACTCGTCTACAGTCAAACAAAGGGAACTGTTGCCAATATGCTGTATGTATGTAGTCCACTAACGAACGTCCGCACTTACCTGCATGGTGTTGGCCCAGGTATACCCCACTCACAAACTGCACCCACTCGTGGCAGACTCGTCACGAAGTTTGCTCCCTGAACTGGTTGAAGATGGTGAAAGAGGTCGAACACCAGGTAAGTTGGCCAGGAGGCCTTTCGACAAAGACTGTGAATGGTATGTGGTCGAATTGCTCCTCTGGGCGTTTGTGCTAGGAGAGTGGTGGGGGTCTAGTTTGGATAAGGGGTCTGTCTGCGACTAATGTTACGTGCCCGCAGGGCTATGGTTATAGTTTGCGTTATGGTGACAAGTATATCTAGTTCAGTAGAACATATAAAACTCAGGAAAATAGATCATGGCTATTATTCATTATTCATTGCACATCTCCATCCCATCCCAGTTTGGTTTTAATTCACCCGCAGTGACCAAAACCCATATAGATCAAAATAGGTACCTAAGATAGGACCTGGAAGCAGTAGTTATCGTCCCCTTCCTCGCTCAATAAGCATCGCCGATCCTTTCAAAGTCGACATCCACATTTTCGGTGTCCCGTTGCTCTGGGGTAGTTGTTAGCGTTATGTAACATGTTGCAACATAGCTTGGTACTTGGACAGCTAATGTGGAAACATACCGTTGGTTGGAGGCATGGCGATAGCAAGGGCGGAGAGGCCGAGGACGACGATTGAGATGATTGACTGGAAGTGCATCGTGGAAGAAATGGAATGGAATGGTATGTAGGCGTAGGATGGTAAAAAGAACTTTGTTTGAGTTGAATGAATGCGTGGGTGTGGGTGTGTGCAAGGAGGTTGGTGAGAGAACAAAAAGACGCAACGAGATGGGATGCATGGGATTTTAATATCCATCAAACCCTATTTCTACAAGAAATGAACACGTAACACGTTAATCCCTTGAAGTGGCCAAAGTAGGTGGATGGATAGTCTTGGAGGCAGCTATCAAGGCTGCCCTCTACAGTCCGGTCTTTAACAGTCGTGAATGACATATATTTTCCAGCACCACCCTCCGGGGGATGGTGTTCGCATACTGCAAGGATAGACCCTGCAAGTCCTTGACTGAGCAGGCATAGGTGGCGTGCTGAGGTTCCATCCACACGGGCGATCATTACAGTGATCTTCAGGCGATCATTCAGGCGCGCAGTGAGCCGCAGAACACTACCCAAGTCTCGTGGTAACACAGATTGTTCAACCGGGAAATTAGGCGCTCCAGTCGTATTTTGAATCAGCCCTGTTGCGAGCTTCGAGAGCGCAACCGTATCATGCACCGTGAGCACAGCTATTCTCTAAACTATAGTCGGATTTTGAATTGAACCGACATCTACCCTGGAGAGTCGTCCATCAACAAACATCCTGAATTTACCTAGTCTCTGAATTGCATCCGAGCAACATGCAGCATTTGCGACTTGGATGTATGATGGGCTGTGTGTGTTACATAGTAGTCCAAAGGGAGGCATCAGATGACGGACGGGATGAAGCAGGTATGTCTCGCTCGAAATAGGGCGTATCCCCCCCCCGGTTTGCTGAGATTTATCGAAGGGTTAAACTGTCTGAAAGCCCTACTGGCTTCAGGAAGGCAATGGGAGTTCCATGCTGTCGTACCATACTAGAATTAGGTAGTCAGATTTATTATACGTAGATAGAGACAAGGAGCTCTCCTATACAATACACAAACAGTCGCATTGCAATACCGGACGCCGAAGAAATATCCACCGAGTCAACGAAACGTAACCGTATGCTTAATCTCATTCTGAACAAAGATCCGATTCTCATTCTGCTCCGGGGATGATCCCGCCGCCACGATCTGAAATGATCGATACCCAGACCGCTCCAGCTCGCTCTCTGCCTCCATCCTTTGTGAGATACCCGTAAGGAGGATATCATCATCACCACCACCTTGGGTGGATGCGGTGGTGGTGGTGCTTAGTCGCGAGGTACGTAGCTGCCACCCCCTTTTCGCACTCGGTACGGACGAATTCCCACCACCGCTGCCCTCACTGTTGCCTCTTCTCCCAGAGCTGTTTGCACGCAAGGTGAACCTTCCGGCTCTGATGAGCGGTGCTAGCAATGGTAGACAGGCGGCGACGATCCCGACGGATATCTCGACGAACGACCAGATTGCAGCGCCGACGGTGGTCCCTGGTTGATATTGAATTGAGTTAGTTGGTAAGGGTTAAGCGGAGAATATTTTTGTTTGCGGATGATAAGACAGGCAAGGCAAGAAAAACAGAAGAAGAAGAAGAAGAAGAAGAAGGAGAAGGGACGGGACTTACAGGTTGGGTCGACGAGGCTCAGCTGCGTCATGGCGACTGCGCGGATGATGCCGAAGACGCAAACTCTGGATAATTCATCCTACGTTAGTTTGACCCGAAAATGCGGACCTATCTGGGTTGTTCTTTTTTTTCGGGGTTAATAGGTAAGGTATGGGCGGTTCGTTCTCTTCTCGACTTTAAGGAGATAACTCAACTTACACTCCGCCCAACAGGAATATGCCCAGGACCTGCACCTTGCGGGACGTTTGCATATTGAGGCCTAGCACGGGCTTCACGGGGAGGGCGAGTATAGCCACGTCCGTGATAATATTTACAACGCTGGTGGGAAAAAAGAAAGAAAAAACGAGTTGTTAGTCGCGTATACGGTATTGTATGCTCCTTTATGTTGGAGATGCCAAAAAGATATAGATAGGACACTCACGCCAGCCCAGTAAACGAGGGCTCCGTATTGATACACGACGGCCCCCCCGTCCACAGGTCCGAGAGCGGAATACACTGCAACCCTGCAATGAGGATGACAGCCATATTATACATGACGACGATGGCAGCGACGACGCACGAGCAGACGACCATCCACCGAAGACGAAACAAGCGACAGTAGAAGAGAAGGATGGAGATCTTGGTGAACATGACTGTGTAGGAGTAGCTGACGATTGCGATGACATAGCCCTGAAGGTGGTACGTCCTTCCATCAGCGGGATCTTCAAAGCAGATGGGCTGGTGCGCCATGAACTAGGGGTAGACTCGAGCGAGACCTGCCTGGCTGAAGGCCACTATATCCTTGATGAAAACAACATGCCGTCCTTGGCCATTGTGAACTGCACGGGAAAACACGACGGCGTATGTAATCTCTCCTGCCTACTAGCCGCAATAAGCATGTGTAATTCGATTGTCTTTCGTCCCAGCACAAAGTGTCCCAGAGAACCACGGGCTGGTCGACCTACCATGGCTGCAAAGATAGTCCAGTCTTCAGGTCCAAGTCTGGCTCGTGAGATGCGGCGCGCTGCGATTCTGGCTCCGACGGCGACAACCGCGACAAATAGCCCACAAACAATTGCAGCCAGTTCATTCGGTCGCTGATCGTCGTCTGGATGTTCCAAGTAGTACGTGGTTTCTTCAGGTGTGGGTGTGGTCATGCTTGGTGGTTGGGCTGCTGCTTGTCTTATCGAGGTAGAGGAGGAGGAGGTCTCCCTTTTAAGGATCAGCTGAGGTGAAAAACAAGAGCACGAAGTGGGATGCGGTAATCACCGGGCGCACGCCAATCGGGATGATAGGAAATTAGCCACATATCCCGTGCGAATAGAGCAACTGCTTATGGTTACAAAAGTTGGGATTCGGCCTGGCATCATCCTTGTTGAAGCGAAGCGCCCATTCAAGCCACGATGGAATATCCACAATTCTATCACTGATCTCCGCTGTTCAGCCTCATATTTCATATATAAGAACGCTTTTCGGTCGTCATTGTCTAATCATACACCGTAGTCCGGCTATCCAGAACCGAGTGGCATACATAATATGTTCGTTCCTACTAAACCTGACCCTTCCAATACCCATTTTACCGTAAAGGTAGTGAGTGTATAGGGCTCATCCTGCCAGCTCAAAATGCTAAAGATTTATGTATGTACATATGTACAGATCGACATCTAGAAGAACATGATAAATTGACTGCGCAATTGTCCTCCATTCCGCCGCCGCCACTGCTAGTAGTAACAACCTCCACCGAGGCCTTCCAGGAATCCACTCCAGATCCTTTCGTTCCCTCCCTATCCTTATATTTATTTTGCGCTCTCGGCCTTGGCCACGTCTTGCGTGCGTGTCTTCTACCAATGCAGCCACAACAAAAATGCCCACGCGAAGTAAGTCCGATCATGTTGTCGCTTCGCATGGTTCGGGGCGACAGTTAGGTGCCGTTAGGTGCCTTATATCGCTCCAGGTGTTGCTGGCCGAAGGGCGATTGATTGCTTGCTGAGCACTTGTAAAGTAAGGCAGGTAGCTTCGTTATTAGCCATGTATGCTTGGAATAACTAACAGGCTGCAGTTTTGCCACCTTCGGGCAACACTGTGTAAACAGATCGACCGTAAAAGCAGCGGTATGCAGAATAGGAATTCGTGTAACCCGTTCGCCCAATTCTTGCCCAAATGATACCCAGCTGCCTGCCTAGGCTCCTCGCTCCGCTCGTGCCAAATGCCACTACACAACATCCCACCCTAACAATGGATAAATACACAGCTCTCAACTGGAAAGGAGATGAAAACCCGTTCCAAAAGAAAGCGAGAGACGCATATCTAGAAAGAGTAGACTGGGAAGCACTCTGCGCGTACGCCTCATCCATAAACAACAACAAACCGTGCCGCGTACTTGACAGAAGCACAGCAGGCGGTGTATATCTCATCAAGCTCCTGAATTTTGCGGACACGGATACTCAATGGATTGCTCGGGTACAAATCGAACCTTCAACTCCCGAAACAACCGCCACCCTTCGTGCCGAGCTCGCTGCAATGGAGCTCGTCCAGGCACGAGTTGCACTGGGGGTTCCCGTGCCTAGGATCTTTGGCTACGAGCTCGACGATACAAATCCCGTTCGTGCAGCATTTATGCTCATGGAGTTTCTTCCGGGTTCCTCGGCGATGGATGCTGATGGAGGGTACGAAGCTCATCGTGGCCAGATCCCCGTTGAGCGGAGGAGCGGGTTCTATCGCGAGATGGCACGCATACAGGTATGACATACTGTACACTGAATCACACCTTTGAAGGGATTATATAGTTAACTGTATAAGGTCCATCTATCCTCAATCCGCCTCCCTCAAATCGGCACGGTCGTCAAACACGCCGATGGTACCTTCGGGGTCGGCCCCCTCCCAGGCCTAGGAGGCCCGTTTTCCACAGCGACGGAGTTCTTCATGACCTGGGCAAAGCATGCAAAGTTCCCTCTTACCGATGAGCAAATCCACCGATGTACAGAGGGCAGCGGCTGGACAGAGCAAATCCTCGACTCCATCCACAGTTTCCCGCCGCGTCTACGCGCGCTCGCAGGCACAATATCGCTCCGTGAAGATAGCGGGCCGTTTCCACTATATCATCCAGATCTATACCAGAGCAACGTCATTGTAGATGACTCATTCCAGGTTCTGGGGGTTATCGACTGGGAAGGCGCCTGCAGCGTGCCCTGGGAGGTAGTGCAGCCGCCGCCGTTCGTGAATATCTTACCTCGCGCCATGGATGATCCGGATAATCATGCCCCGGACGGGCAGCCAAAGGATCAAGATTTGCTACAGCGCCTGGCTGATAAAGATGAGTATGTCCAGTATGTGTGTGATGCGGAGAAGGAGTTGAAGATCGATCAGCGGCTATCTACTACGCTTCGCGATCCGGCTGTGCAGGGACTTGCGTATGCGATCAAGGTGTACCTCGATCCGGGGAAGATTGGGTTCCATTGTAAAGTGTTAGAGCCGTTTGCCCCTACTGTCTAGCTTCAGATACTTATTCAGGCGCGGGTATGTAGGCTACATAATATAACCTCATCTCGCCCATGTATACTTTCTTCATTAGGTCTCTCCCTGCTCCACAGTCGGGTCAGCTTCCATCCAGATATCGAAAGAGAAAGAGAAGGAAGAAGAATAAGGACAGAACCCACCCGAGCCCGATGGGACCGCCAGCCCCAAGCAGCAACCCGTCATGGACCGCGCCGTCCGGCCGATGGACAAGTGGTTGGCCGAGTCGTTTTACTCCGTCAATGACGGGTTGAAATTGAAGCGTACGTTGGAGAAGGCATCGAGCTTGGGGTGGAAGCATTGTATATAGATCAGATTAGCCTGGCTTTCCCATGGTTGCTCAATTTTCTCTCTAACATCTAGAATACTCCGCTGGGCCGTGCCTTCCTTATTTTTCGACCCGGGGCCCGGGGCCGGGGGCCGGGTCGCTCCTTCCTTTTTTCGAGTACTCCATATCAGGAAGGCATGTTCTGCGTCCACGGGCCACGGGTCCACGGTGGCGTACGAAGGCAGGGTCGCACCTTCCTCGCATTTACTAGACCTACAGTATACTAGGAAGGTCCTATCCCGGTTCAGATGCAGCTTTTCCTCTATTGATTGTCCTCAGTATATATACAAGAAGCGGAGATAGTACATCGCGACCGATTTCAAAACCCACGCGCAATTACAATCACAATCACAACTCCAGTACACCACTTGAAAAGGGAACTCAGAACTCAGAACTCAGAGAACCCTATACTCCTGCCCCTCAATCTCCTCCAGAATCCTCACTGCCTTGCGATACCCCTCCAAGTCCCTGATCCTCGTCACGTAATCTGACAACACCGGGTACACTTCCTTGTCAAGCACTTTCACCTCCTGCAGGATAATCAACGGGTAGCTCATGAGGATATCGGCTGCTGTGAACTGTGTGCCCGCGAGATACCGCGGTTTATCAGCACTGCTACTTCCTTCGGATACACCAGTCGAAGACGTCAGTGTCGGTGTCGCCAACTGCTCCTCTAGAAACGCCAAATGCGTCGCGAAATTCGGGCCGCAGTACTCCTTCTTGACGATCCCCGGGATGATTCCCAGGAAGGGTTTGAGGAAGAACGGAGGTGCGTTTTGGACCACTATAACTCATTCATTAGCATATCCTATCGTATCCCACCCTCTCTCTCTCTCTACTTGTCCAAAAAAAAAATTTTTTTTTGTTGGAAATTTCCCGGGAAACGAAAATGAAGGAAGAAGAAAACGTACCATCCATAAGAATATTCGTCACAACAAGCGGCATCAGACTGCCCTCTGTATAGTGCATGAAGTACCGATACCGCCGCCATGCCTCCGTCTCGCCGTTGACTTGGCCCTCCTGGCCTGCGATCCAGCGCGGCGGGATGAGGCTCTTCGTCTCGGATTGCGACAGCGACGGCGTCGAAGAGGAAGAGGTAGAAGAAGGCGCGTGATGGAAATTCTCAAGCAGATGCTCCATAATCACCGCCGACTCCGCGAGGACGATACTACTGCTGGTGCTGCCACTAGCCGCCGCTGCACTGTCGTCGCTCTTCGCGGGTGATTGGATCTCCAGAATCGGCGCTTTGCCCAGCGGATGGAACTGTTTCAGCTCTGGCGGCGCGCGCTCGTGCAGACCGCGCTTGTACGGATTGATTTCGTAGCTCAGGTTGAGTTCTTCGAGGAGCCAGAGGAGGCGTTGGGAGCGAGAGCGCTCGAGGCTGTTTAATCTTTGTTAGGAACGGTGTGTAAAAAAAAAAAAAATGATTGAGCGAAGCGAAAGGGAAGGGGAAGGGAAGAGGGTAGATAATGTGGACTGACGAGTGGAGGATTATTCGCGCGCCGCGGTTTGCGTTTGCAGCCATTGTGTATGTGTTTTAATCTGTTTTATGGATGTATGTATGTGAGCGAGATGCGGAGAAATGGAATGTGGATGGTGGCATATGTGTATGTATGTGCTGACGTGGAGAGTAGTATCAATAGTTGTTTTTCGCGTGGGTTGGGGGCCATTTATAAGACTTCGTAAGAGAGGGTACATAAAGTGTGAGGCTAGTTTACCTACTTACAGTACTAAAAGTCCCAACCTGTCGGCGATGTTTGGTACGCCTTACTACGTAAGTGGTAACTACAGGAAGCACGCTGTTAGCACAGCCCTGCTCCCTTCCAACTAAGCTCTTCTAGAGCCCGCTATAATCCCTGCCAGGTGCAGTGCAGTGTGATGTGTGGACTGGTGTAGCGCTCCACCACGGCCTCCGGGCTGGGCCTCCGGGACCGGCGGCGCGGCGCCAGTCCTAAATCTGACGACAACTTGTTGAGTTGTGAGTCAGTGCTTGATCGGGCGCATGACTTTTCGGCTGTTTCCGGGAGATCTTACTACTAGTATATACAACGTTGTATGGCTGGAATCTAACAAGCTACGTATCTTTCCGAAGACTAGCGGGCCGCTAGCCGTGCTTACAGTGGAATAGCCAGGTCGGCGCAGTGACGACATATGTACTACATACATGGCTATGGTAGGTTCGGTTCTGATTGTCGACACGGGGGTACATTGTAAATAGATGGAGCTACTAGACACTTACCTTGGGCACGTATCTACTACCGGGACTTGCGCTGCTTCGGAATATGTAGATTTTCTTGCTTTCCTGTCCCAGCGTCAGTCGATGACACAGACCGAATACATACCCGGCGATAGTAGCCAAAGTCCTACTACTGCATGTACAGACGCGGTAAGGAGTTTGGTTTCCTTTTCCTTTTGGTTGAACTAATGATAATTTTTTCATGATTAACTATGCATGTATATGCTCCTCCTCTATGTATGTCCTTGAAATGCAGCAGAAATTAGTATAAGTCTATAAAATAAAAAAACCACCGCGATCTATAAATGCAACCGGACCGAACAACCCAATCGAGATGCCAGAAAGCTAGGAAGTCATCACTAGCCCAGCATCTATATGCAATTAGAACCCCATGCTTCTCCAGTCATCATCATCATCTCTCTCACTCTCTTTTTTTTTCTCCAGACGATTCATTAGCATCCATGCTACTTCGCAAGCTCACTCGCCAACCGACTCCTCGCACGAATACGCTCCCCATAGAAAACCAACACCCAGGGGACAACACAAAGCACCGCCCCAATAGCACCTAACAAACTACTCGCCTCGGGGAACCCCAGATTATTAAACATAGCATGCGTAACAAGCGGGAACACCCCACCGAGGAGATTCCGACAGCACGACTGCGCGGCGATCGCCGAGCTCGCGTAGCGGTGGTATGTATCGGCGAGGTAGTTGAACACGGCCAGGTAGACGGAGAAGATGCCCATTGTTGCGAAGGCGATGGCGATCGTGGGACTGATCCAGTGGATACTGCTGGAGCTGGTCCAGCCGAACCAGAACAGGCCGATCGGCATCAGGATGCATTCGAGGCAGACGAAGTATAGGCGTGCTTCTGGGGTCCGGGGGAGTTTAAGCTTTTGGGAGATCAGGGCGAAGAGGGTTTCGTGGTAGATGGAGATGACGGTTATTATGAGCGCGCCGACGCACATTGCTAGAACATTTTTGTTAGTTTGGTGGGATCGAATGAAGAAGAGATATGGGGGGCGTACAGGTAAACACGGCGCCGTTTTGCTCCAGGTTGAAATGGTGGTTCATCTCGAAGACGAGCGGGATGGAGCCGAATTGCAGGTACAGCACGGCCCAGCTGAACGAGACCCACAGCGAGAAGAAGAAGACGACGGGTTCGGTGACCAGCATGTCTACATGATACAGGTTAGCTGCTCTTCCTTCCAAGCGTTCAGATATATAGAGGGTGGGACGTACGGAAAGGTCGATAGAGCGAGATACTAATCATCTGCACGAGCGACTCGCGCTGCTCATCAGCCTTGACCTTCCACCTGATCCTCCTCAACCCCTTCGAAGAATCATCATCTCCATATAAGACACCAACATGCCCCGCCGCCTCAAGCTGCTCATAGTACCGATTCAGCGCCTGCGCCTTGCGACTGAGCAGCACACTCCCGCGCGTCTCCTTAAAGAAGAAGAAAATAATCACCACAAACACGCCCGAGACGATCGCATGCGACCAGTAGATCCAGCGCCACGAGGCATGCTGCACAATGACACTCGAGAGCAGCGGCGCAAGCCCCGTCCCGAACAGCGCCGCGCCCGCAAACAGCGCCATCGGCGTATTCCGGTCCTCGGCGTGGTAGATATCGCTAATCACGCCGCCGACCATCGTCGAGAACGTCGAGGCGCCGACACCCTGGAAGAAGCGCGCGACGAGGAAGCCTGAGAACAGGCGTGTCCCGCCGCAGGCGACGATGCATGCGACGAAGAGGACGCCGCTGGCGACGAAGATTGGCCGCCGGCCGTTGATTTCGGAGAAGGGGGCCAGCACCATGGGTGCGAGTGCGAAGCCGATGCAGAAGATTGTGATTCCCAGGTTATATACCACTGAGCTGATGTCCCATTCTTCGGTCAGTGGTCCCGAGGCCGGTGTGATTTCGCCCGCGCTGTATCCGGCCAATGCGGTGACGGCGCATGAGATCCAGGTCATCATCGACTTGCGCCATTTCGGCCAGAGGAAGGGAGAGGTGTATTTTTCGAGGTTGGGGGCGTCCGGAGGCGGGGATTGGCCTGCTGCTGTGTCAGGGGGTGATGTGATCCAGGGGGTCGGCAGTGGAGTGTCGAAGTCGAGGTAGAGGTATTCGATTTCGTCGGGGATGGCGGGTTTCTTCTCCGAGAGGTATTCGGGGCATCGTGAGTCTTGCTCTTGCTCTTTCTCGTATTGGACTGTGGCGGTTGAGCTCGAGGCGCTCCAGTTGGAGGGGGTGTTGGCCATGTTGCAAGGCAGTCCGGGAGGAGAGATTTGAGTGTGCAAGATGACTCCTCGAGCTCGTCGTCTGGATTTTCAAATGGTTAAAGGAAGGTCTGGGTCTGGCCATGGCGAAGTAGTTATAAAAGGTCTGAGACCCAGTTTGCTGCCGGACGCGCTGCCGAAAATTGGAGATCCGATCGGCATTCTACGCGGCCTTTGCCAGCAGGGTTTTCACGTGGAATTTGACAATTCATACTGCAGGAGAGAGCACCGGACGCTTAGCACTGTCCATCTTTCTTTTCTTGCAGGATTGTCCCCTGTTTCGCAGAGATATATCAAGATTAAGCTTGAGTTCTGTGTGACTCTTTCGAGGGGCAGAAAAAATCTCGATAAGAAAAATCGGAGAAGCCCCACTTGGCACGAGCTTTGTTCTTCAAAGTTCCCCAATTCTGCTTCTCCAATTCGGAGATCTGATGACTCAACTCTTGGCCAACATCGTCACTGTGATGACCAATGCACGGATCACAAATCAGAAACTGCACGCCCTTCGACATCCATGTATGTATCTATCTACAGTTTCTGAGGCAGTAAACACAGTATCTTCCTCTATTAGGCAGAAATCACCTCATCACGCCTCTACATCCTTAGTCTTGGCATGAACCCGCCCCTCAGATTCAGCGCCCAGATCATCAGGAGGACATTTTCCTCAATAATATAACAAGCGCTACCGTCGTAGTGGTCGGAGCATACTCCGTATCCAGCGGCGCTACATACGAGCCCCGCCCCTAGACAACCCACGACAAGGCCATGGCAATCAGCAGCGCCCCAAGAACGAGACTCGTGTAGTTCATGTTGAGCGCGGTGACCGGGTTTCTCTGTGGGATCTGTGCCGTATATATGTTATAATCTCGTTAGGGAATTGTTGTTGAGAAAAACGAGCTTTATGTGCTGTGCTGTGCTTTTAGTAAGGATAGTGGGAGAGACGCACCAATGCTACTATCGTTACCAAGACCGCGTACCCGGTTACAAAGATATATAACGGGGCCACAGCTAGTACCACCGAGGTTTGAGTGCCGGCTACTACTACTCGGGAGGAGTAGTCCGCGCGTGATCAAGGAGGCCAGTGCGGGGGAAGCTCTAGGTATGCACGTAGATTAGATCTCGCTGGTGAGGAGGTTCTCTCCTTCGCTCTTACCAAAACTGATCATCACACAGACGCCTTCGGCGCCAGAGGATGCATTAACCAAACGAGGAAGGGAAGGCACGATGCAGCGGAGTATCTAGACTAGATGTGGAAGGTGCGGTCGACTTCCCAGGTGGTTGGTCGCTCCTTCCCCATCCTAATAGCCATACTTCGAGGAAGGAGCGAGCGGTGCAACGGTGGTGGGGTTGAGGCGTGCCTTCCATATACAGATAATATCACATAGACAGAAGGACTGACCAATAAAGGTTGTATTATATGTAGAAGGTGCACCACGATCGAGGTGCCCATCGCTCCTTCACTCGCTTTGGGCAACGCTCAGCAGTTTTAGCTCAGCAAGGCACGACCCAGCCTATTTTTCTCCGAGACATCTGCGGGCAGACCACGATCCTTGCCTAATTTCAATTAGCCTGTGTACTAAAATACATAAGGTTCCCTACCTTCCGAATCTTGTATGTGACTGGATGAGTTTGTGGTAACTTGTGCGGGTAACGGAGCGATCGAGATCAAAAGGGTTGGGAGTTGGACGGTTTTATAAACGTATGTACCTACACACACACACACACACACACACACTAGGTACAATGGTAGCAGTCGCACGCATGGGGACACACCCCTACAACGTAAATACTAGGGCCAAAGGCCAAAAACTCGCATGGAGTACATCTGACTCATGCAAATGCAGGGAGGCGACCCGATTCGTTCCCGCATAAGTCAGATAAACGCCCAATCGAGCCTAGCTATGCACATGCTTGCTTGAGATCTCTGGTTTTTATTCCCGAGGTTATGATGCCATGGAACAGGGGGATGGGACCATAATTGGTGGATTCCGCCGGAGTTGACCTAAACTGTGCTGCCCAGAGAACGGGCGATCGTCTGTTCAATCTGGCCAGTATGTACCGTACGGTAGATGCCGAGTCCCGGACGAACTGCATATACATAACCCGGCTATACATGGGTGCCATATTGCCATTGTGGGCGCTGTTATTTTTAAGATTCTCGGCGGGTTGCGGCTCAGGTGACTTTGGAAAGATGAGGAAACTTGATTAATGTCTGGTTCACGTAAAAACAACCGTCGGAGATTCCCCACAGAGGGACATTATTATGTACGTACGTATACATAACTCGGGGAAGAGAGATAAGATGGCGATAGATAAAGATAAGGCAGTTCGGCGGGCCCCGCGTGCGGAACAGCCCGTTGGCGACAGGTGCCGGACGGCCTTCGGCTTCGAAAAAATTCCTATAAATTCGAGTTGGAACCCACTGCTGTCAAACTTCAGAAAACCGAAGAGTTTGGGCAAAGCAGCAGAGCAACAATGACCTCCACACTTACAGTCGAACCCCTCACACCCGCTCCGGGATCCTCGATCAACTTCGGCGCAACAATCTCCAACGCCGAGCTCGAGAACCTAACCGACGACGCCTTCTCCGTAATCAGCGACGCGCTCCACAAACACCTCGTCGTGGTGATCAAGAACCAAAAATCCTTAACTCCAAAAGCCCAATACGAACTAACCCGCCGCTTCGACCCCTCCGCAACCCAATACGGCCACGGCAAAACCGTCGGAGACACAAAACGCAGCATCCTGCACCCAGACCTGAAGACAATCCCACACCAGCCGCAAGTCCAAGTCATCGGACACGGGTTCGTGGCTGAGTATGAAGGGCTGAAGGATATCCAACTCAGGCACCCGCACCACCGGACCTTCCACCGCGACGCGATCCCCGACGAGGATGATTACGATTATACGCGCTTCTACCGCTGGCATATCGATGCCGCGCTGTACGGGCTGTACCCGCCGCGCGTGACGACCTTACTCGCTGTGCGTGTCCCGCAGGGTCGGCGCCAGACGCTCCGGTATGATGATGGGTCTGGGGAGACGATGGACGTGTCGCTGGGCACGACGGCGTTTGTCAGCGGCGAGCGCATGTTCGAGATCCTCTCGGAGGAGGATCAACAGTTCGCTCTCGCGAGTAAGATTGAATATGCTCCGCATCCGTACGTTTGGATGTCCGCTGCGCATTCCCGGCCCACGGGTCTGGGCCTGTACAGCGAGAACCTCGAGCTCGACGAATCGGATCTCCCGCCGGTTGATGCCGACAAAATCCAGATTCTGCCTATGGTCTGGAGGAATCCCGTAACGGGGAAGCCGGCGCTGCAGATCCATCCGTCTGCGATCCGCAAGATTCATCGCGCCGATGGGACTGTCATTGATGACTTGGCGAAAGTTCGCGAGATCGTGTATAACCTGCAGAGGCCCGCGATTAGTCCGCAGTATGTGTACGCGCATGACTGGGAGGAAGGGGATCTGGTGCTGTTCCATAATCGCGGTGTGCTGCATTCGGTTGTGGGTGCGTTTGGGGAGGGCGAGGTACGCCTGTTCAGGCAGTGTAATCTAGCGGCGGGGGAGGCGCCGGAGGGGTATGCGCAATAGTGAATGGATGAGATGGGATTTGCTTGTTAGAGCGTTGCTTCACACCTGTTTTTTATTATTTTATTAGACATTATAAATGAGATACGCTTTCTTTTTTTTTGTTTAACCGGTGAGACTCTTCCAGTGCCTGGTATACATTCTTACTTCGGAGATTACCGAAGCGCAGGGATCGGCCGAGTGACCCTGACTTTATTCCAGAGAGCAGGCCACTATGCATATGGAAATACAGACTGTGCGCCTGCATGGTATAGAATATGTAGCGCATTGCGGGATATATAAGCTATGGCCATGCCGTGCAGCTTGGTCAAAGCATACATACGACCGCTGTGGCCTATTCAAGTTTCATACGATGCAGAACAAAGCCTGTACATAGATAGATACTATCCAGTACCCAGGGCAAGAAGAAGACACACATGCGTTCGAAGACAGCTCAGCGAAGATTTGAAAAGGAAAAGGAAAAAGAAAAGAAAAGACGGACTACGTGCTTACGTACCCTCTGCCGTTTCAGCATCTAACCAAGCTTCCCTGCTAGCTAGCTTGTATTCTTCTGGCAACGTGATGAAGAATTTGCTGTACTAGCTCTGCCCGCCCCGTCTAGGCAGGCGTCGTAAGTGGATGGATTGTAGAAGTATATCCAGTATTACTCAAGAGCCAGTCGACCAAGAAGCCGGATTTTCGTGCTTGATAAAATGAAGCAGCAGCAGCAGCAATTCAAAGGCAAAAAAATGTCATCAACTACTCGGGGCAGAACAAGCTTTCGCTTTCGCTTTCGCTCAATCTATGAGGGGAGCAGACACTCATTATCGTTCAGAAAAACGAATGATGCAAAAAGAAAACGAGGACGGACCGAGCCTAAGAGGTCAATCGTGATTTTCTCGCTCCTCCGCCGTTGCAAGGGGACGATCCTGGTTATAGCCTAGGGCTTATCTGAGAGCCTAAGGCACCACATACGCTACGCTACATTATCTGCATTTTAGACATGGAAACAGAGAGAGAGAATGATACATCACTGAGACAAGTCGGCTATGTGTCTAAAACCCAAAGAGTATATGATAAGGAGACTGTGCCACCTGGCCCCACGCTCTTTAACTGGACATATTGCTCCTGTTGTACTACTCACTGGGCGAGCAACAGCAAGATACTCTCGACTTGGGTTCAAGAAAATAGATACCTGTTAGGTATATAGTGTGAGTGTGTCTGAATTTGCTTGACAAGCACGTTCTTTTGCTTAGGGTCCTTATTGAATGATAGTGTGCGTCTACAAGGGGGGAGAAGTATGACCACGATGCAACTCATGACAGGGTAATGTCTGTCTAACTTGACATTATCCTTGCTAAACCTTTATCTATGGGTGCGCAGGGGCGATAATGCAAGGTGGGCATGACAATGATAACACCCTGCAGACCCAACTGTAGAGCTAAATTAAGTCCCTGCACTGTTCTTCTTATGAAATAGTCTAAGATTGAAGTTTTTTTTTTTATTACCATGAAACGGAAACTGCAAAGAAGGCCATGATAGTAAAGATATAGACCCTTCATGCTTTGTGTTTCATACTAAATTTGGCGACTGGCTGCTCAAAAGGAAGTCCTCCCTGGGGCGTGGTGGTTGAGTTGAACAAAGGGCGATCGTTTCTATGCTTGAACCTGATACATGCGGGCGGGTGCAAAAATAGCTCCCAGGTCATAGATAAAACACACTCCCAAAAATGAACTTCCAGTCTTTATCACCCTTTGCACAATGTAGCAGCTCGACGCGCTGCTCAAAATGTTGGATCTCAAAAATGCCCTCGTTGGCATTTTCCCCATCACCACGATCCAAAAATTTCATATCAGACCGTCCGTCGTCTCAGCAAAATGCATATGCAGACACAGACTCGGTCTCCGGCTCCAGCTCCAGCTCCTCTTCCACGGATAGAGTACCTACACACTAACGCAGATATAAAAGACTGCCTGTCACAATTCTTCGTCTTCCGCGACACCAACACCGGATGCTCGTGGTACATCCGGGCCGTGATAAACTGGTGGCCGCTAGCGGGCGACCAAAAACCCGACGAGGACGAATTCCACCAACTGCTCGACAGCTTCCGGCGATTCCTCGAGACGATCGATTACAGCAAGCTGCCGCTGCAGGAAAATACCGTCACACATATCACATTCAAACTCGCGGACCCAGATAGCATCCCGCGCTTCCATGAAGCGCGTCGACCAGAGGCATTCTATACCGAGATACGACATCTGATGCGCTGCGACATCGCCGTCGATAATATGCGCATCCGATATCCAGCCCTGCAAAAGCGACACGCCGCGCTGCCGAAATTCCACTTCTCCTGTCTAGCACATACGCAGTCCCTCGACGGCGCGATCCAGCTCGTAACTCTCGACGGCCAAAGATACATCCACAAACTCATCCACCGCACGAGCTACTACCCGCCGGACTCGCAGCATATCGTGGACGAGATCGACGCATACATGCAATTCCGCGGCGTGCCGCACATCGCGCAGATCGCCGGCCTCGTCGTCTCCGAGTACCCGTATCGAACACACTCGGCTACACGGGAGAACCCGGTTAATAAAGCAGAGGTGATCGTGGGCTTCCTGCTCCCATTCTACAAGGGGGGTAGTCTGTGGACGTTGACGAACAACCCGAGGAGACTCGCCGAGGCGCTGGCGAAGCATCGAGCGCAGGGCCACTTCTTCCCCGGGACGCAGACACCCCTTTTAAGATGGGCGCGGCAGATCGCGTCCGCGCTGAGGAGCATGCACGACGCCGGAAAGCCGCATATGGACGTCAAGCCCGCGAATGTCGTTCTCGACGGCGGCAAGGAGAACAATGCCGTGCTTATCGATGTCAGTGGCACCGCGGGGTGGACGTTTGAGTATCTCTCGCCGGAGATGAGGGATATTATCGAGGAGGATACGGAGATCGATATCAAGGCTATTCCGCTTGATGTGCGTGTGCAGAATGATTGTTGGGGGTTTGGTATGATTCTGGACGCGCTGGCGCGTGTGGCGGCGGTGGTGGCGGATCTTGCATGTGCTAGTAGTGCTGGTGGTGATGGTGTTGGGGAGGAGGTTGAGCTGATACGCGGCGTTGCGGCTGCTTTGATGAGGCGAAACCCTGAGGAGAGGATCTCGTTGCAGGATGCATTGATGATGCTGGTTCAATGAGAGATTAGATATTTACCACGGCCTTGATATAGACAATAGATTGATTGACCGGCATGATGGCGGCAACTCCGTCGGCTATCAAAAATGCGCTGCTCCTTCGTACTACCAGTTGCACTGTCTGGGAGACGTTGAAAGCTCTTCCCATCTCTAGGACACTGGGCCCTAGAGGGTCGTACTAATAGCAGGTTTGAGATACCCAAACATGGCTCCGCCACCTCTGTTTGTAGTAGTGCAGTTCACTTCATCCATTCATACCATAATCTCATGAAAGGGACACGCAGTCAGCATATCCATTTTAGCATTGTACCGGTAAGGCACAAGACACGGTAATAGCAACAGTCCCAGGTTCTGCCGGCGTCCTATCTGCAGAGGACGGAGTTGGACTCTAAATACCGGCCGTTATAGGAAAAATCTCGCCAAGTGGGGACACTTGAAGGCCGGGATGACCATCTGGGCTGAACGCTCACAGCGCAAAATTATGCACGCCGTTGCCATCAAGTGGTAAAGCTGATGGCACGGGTTAACTAGATCCTCTGTAGGTAGACATGCCCTGAGTTGAGTTTTGCTTGCCTAGGCAGGGGGGCAGTGAGGGCGACTTACCATCGCCGTACCTATCCCCATATATAACGCGTCCGAATTCCAGGCTGCTTGTCTGCTGTTGAGCGATCCATCGATGATTCCGCCGCTTATCCTGAGATGCCTTATTCGCAGTGCGGGCATAGCTTTATTGATTTCATGTGGCCGGCATATTTACCTCTCAGTGGTCAGCACATGACGTACTCCATGCTTGTTTGATGAAGCAAGACATACATACTAGCTCGCGGGGCGCAATGCAGGATCCGAAAGCAAGAGTCTGGATTCCCCTGCAGTGCGCACTCCAGCTGCATAAACCAGGGGTATAGCTCGATCAGTGAGAGCTTATCCACCTCTGTCTACTAAATGGTGAAGGGTGTGTCGTTTAAGGTCGCAGTTTTACACAATCTAGGGGCGACAGTGGGCCAATGCAATAGGTTCAGGAGGCGTTAGATAGAGATCCGCCAAGTCGGAGCGGTGCCGTATAAAGTTGCAGATGGCTTCCGTGAGATCTCGCGATGAACACACTGCGCAGATCCAAACCCAGTTCGAGGAGTTCCAGCCTCATCGGCATCGGACATGAAGTCGGGGAATAAATAACCCAGAGCTAGACTGCCCTATGTCCCCCGTACACACACACACACACACACACACACTCTCTCTCTCTCTCTCTCTCCTTATGACGAGCCTCACAAACAACCAGTGACAAATCTGGGCAGGTTTCGGTCCTGCGGAATGTATGGAAACAGATACACATTGACAAAATATACAGTAATCTAACCCCATCTATATATGCTCATCCGTCCTAAACAGACAGCAAACAGGGGTGTATCAGAGCGCGGCCCGCGAACAGGGTCGATTTGAATTCATCGACCGGGAGGTATCCCGAGCACATTTTCGCAGAGATCGGATGTGGTGGGCCGCCCTAGGGAGCTGGAACTACGCCTCCACCTGCATCTTCCCCCTCCCCCTAAAATAATGCACCCCGACAACCGGCAAAACCCCACCCCCAACAATAAGCGCAGCCACAACGCCCGAACTCCTCGCCACCCCGACACTCTCAAACATATCAGGGAACCAAAACGGACCAATAAACCCCCATGTCGAGCGAACGAAGTTGATAAACACGCCGACGCTGCCTGCGTCCGACGGGAATGTATCTACCGCGTAGGTTGTCAGCACCGTTGTGATGATCTGGTTGCCGAAGGCGGCGATCCCCGTCCCGATTATCGGGCTTACGCGCCATGAGCCGGTGGGGGAGTATTCTGTGCAGACGAGGAAGGTGGTTGTCCCCGCGATTGTGATCAGGAAAGCTGGGTAGGAGAGCCAGAGGCGGAATTCGGGGGGTGGGCCACCGTGGTGGTGGCGGGTTTCTCCAGTGGAGGATAGGAGGCGGCGGCTGCGGAGACGCATCCAGGCGTCGGAGGTGTAGCCGCCGATCTGCTCGCCGAGAAGGGAGCCGATGATGAGGCCGAGGAATTGGAGACCGAGCTGCGAGGCGCTCAAGCCGAACTTCTGCTGCAGGAGTTGTGGGACTTCAACTGAGTTTAGTACCGAGGCAAAGAGGAAGACCATGCTGTAGGCGACCGCAGAGATGAGGACCGGGATGTTTGTGAAGAGGGTGAGCGGGTGGAGGAATTCGGTTGCCGTGAAAGGTGTCTTGTCGATTCGCGAGAAAGTAAGGTATTCGTGTTTGAACGGAGTGGAAGACGGAGCGACGTATCGAGTCTCGGGGCCGAAGAAGACGTAGAGGATGAACTGGACCGCGTTGGTCTGATTTGTTAGCTGCTTCGCATCGCCAGTAAAAGTGGGAGGGAAACGTACAATAGCCAGTGTCCAGTATATCCACCGATATCCAACCCTCTCAGCTACAAACCCAAAGATGAATGGACCAACTGGAACTCCCAGAGTTACCATAACCGTCCAAACACCCATATACATCGCCCGTTGATGCTTGAAGAACGTCTCCATCACAACCGCACTGCCCAGCGCCATCGCCGGGGAAATAAAGAACGCAACCAGCGCCCGACACGCCGCCATAGAGGCATAATCAGGACTCTTTGCGCAGCCGATGTTACAGACACAGCTGAGCACAAGCGAGGCGAGAAAGATCGGACGACGTCCTAATCGATGCGAGAGCGGCTTCCAGAGTAACGGCGCGGCACCGAGAATCGCGATCTGCAGCGAGGTGAGATAACTGACGCGCTGGATTGACACGCCGACGTCTTCGGCGATCTCTTCGTACGCGGGGATAATAGCGGCTGCGGTGAATGTGCCCATGCACGCGTGGAAAGCGACTAGAGCGAGGTTGCAGGATTTCTATCTAGTCAGCCTTGTCCAGAACAAATGTCCTTGCAAGCGTACCTTCCAAAGAGGCCAGTTGTACGGATCAGCTGGATCCATGCTGGGAACGGGATCGAGATCCAGCGTGCCATGGCGCTGGAGAAGATAAGTCTGATGCTGTTCGGAGAGTTTACTCGGTTCGGATGGCGGCGTACCCGCCTCTTCCACCTGCGTCGACTCAGTTTTTTCCAGGTGCGCCATCGTTACCTCGTTGTAGAATTTATCCCTCACCTGGAGGTTGTTGGGTTGTGGGCACTGGGGTATTCATACCCCAACACGTCCGGACTTTTGCGAGCGGAGATACCCCGCGCCGCGATGGGGTCTAGTCTGATGACAGTCACACTGATGGCGGCGAAAATGGTGGAGGAAATTCCGGGGCCCCGAGTGGATTACCTGGTTTGAGTCTTTTCCCGACTCGGTAAAGCGACAACGCAACCCTGAGGTTGTGGAGAATCCACGGTAGATGTATGCTGATTTCAATGCCGTCTTACCTCTCTCGGAGATGGCTCAGTGCCGGCTCTAGCTTGTTTTCGGCGCTCTCGGGCCTTAGCCCAGGCCCCTGTGTCTGGACTCTGAAGCTTGGTGTTGGGCTCTGGGGGGTTATTCCGAGGTCTGGAGCTGCAACTGCCGACGCCATTTTCCGTGTGATTCGCTCGCCTTACTTAGCGTCGAGAAGGCTTGTTCTCTGCTACAACGCTTATCTCAGCGTGGCTTGCTTGGCTGGCGAGAAGGACTCCGTAGGGCGAGGTAGGAGGATGTGTCGACTAATACTTCATTTTCGTTTTATGTACCCCGCTCTTCTCAGACGCTGATCATGGTATTTTGCCGATATCGCCAGCATACTGGGTTTTTATGTCTTCTCAAGCGGTCGCTGACCACCTGACGCCGCCGTTCGTGGATACGAGCACGAGCAATCGTATTCCATCTAGCACGAATGTTGAGACCGGTACATCGACAAGAGGTGCAGAGTTCTGAGCATCACACCTATGAGATCCTGACGATACAAAGGACGACGAACGGTGTTCAATCGAGGACATATGTTGCACGGTGCCGTATAAATATTTCCAATACCACGCCGAAGAGCAATGGCTTCTTCCCAGAAAAAAAAACAGCAATCGATCACATAAGCAAGCGAATCACGCAAGATGAACCTTCTCAACCTCCTCGCCATCCCTCTCCTGTTATCAGGCTCGGCCCGGCCAAAGCCCAACCACACACCGAATACGTCCTCTTCGGTAGCGCAAACATGGCTCAGCCGCTAAGCTCTCCAGGAAGTCGTTGGAAAGGGACCCCGGACGGGGGGCAATCCGACTGCCGTCGTCGACGAGGATAGCACGATCTATATATATCTGGATGAGCTGGAACAACGGAAGCTATAACCAGAATGTGGATCTGTTGCATGATGAGACGCCAAGTAAGCCTGCTGATGGTGCCTGGGAGGGGAGATGACATTTGTGTCTCCCTGCTAGTAAGGATAATGGTGAGAGACGTGGCCGGAGCCCGTTGATTACACGGAGACGAGACGCCTGGGGGACGGACGGGAGAGCGTGGGCTGCAGCCGGTCCGGGAATTAAGATTTGATTGAGCGCTGCTCTGGAGAGCTTGTTGTCCCTGCCAAGGTGAGGAACCTCGTTGGGCGTGGGAAGTTCAGGATGTCCCTGGCGGCGGGTAGGAAGGGAGGATTGTTGAGTTACCGAATGGGCTGACTGCTCCAGCGGAACGATTGTAAATCTGGAGGTTATCACATCGTCTCGTATGGAACGCTGGCCCGAAGATGGCCTTGGCAAGTTCAAGCAGGATACGGACCTTCCTGACCCCGGCTGCGAGGGGTCCATCCGTTACTACAACCGCGGCGAGGAGCTTAACAGGACTATCTTTATGAATACCGCAGATAAGAAGTCTCCTCGGAGTATGCGCGTCCGCGTTAGCTACGACGACGATGTGGCCAAGTACAATTATGGCCGCAAGCCGGACGATGCTCCAGTATGTACCGAACTCGTGGTATCAGGGAGGGTACTCGAGTATGGTCAAGACTTGAGACCACCACATCAGCCCGCTGGTGGAGTCTGACTTCTCCAGTGATGGAGTAGCGCCGGCTCATGTCGGACGATTCTGTGGAGGAGGTTTAATCTGTCGTGTATTCTGAATGGGCCGAACAACTAGACTTTGCTTGCACGCCTCTGTCAAATTGATAGGGCAGGATTGGGAGTGGCTTTCTGTTTATATTTGTTGGTTATCGCCCTTGTTGTAGTCACTTCCTCATGTTGATACTAGTAGTCTCAGCAGGTATATTTGGAAACCTGGTTCCTGACGCAACCGTAGCATTTTGCCGGGGAGCCAGCACTGATGCCATGTATCTAGGGGCTTAGGCATCATTCTTGTTGGGCGATCTCCAGCCGAACCCTCTCCTCTCGAATGAGGAAGGTACACCCGCTCACCGCGTTTGCGGTCTGGGGTCGCTCCTTCCTCACTAAGGTGCAGACCTCTCACACTTGAAGAGGAGCGAGCGTCAATGGCGCCTGCCGTGTGTCTCCCCGAATCACCTCTTCCCCAGATTCTTGGCAATATCTCGGTCGACGAATGCTGAGCCCTAACCCGTGGTGATATGCCCAAATTCTAAGCAGAGGACTGTGGTATGATACTGTAGCAGCATGTGCAGGAACGGGTATCAACAATAGATCGAAGCTGCTCCTGAGTGATACACGCTGTCTATTCCTGGAGGTCGCTCCCATGAGCCATCCGCGGTCTCAGATTAGATACATAAGGGTTCAGTAAGCGGCTCAGCTAACTCGGGCACTTATATCGTCATGCCGTTATTGAGGCGAAACATATGCCTTCGACTATCCCTGCCATGTAATGCTCACATTGGACGGTGGAAGTTGAGCCGCTAAGTCGAAGGGGAACCAGTATTTATGTATAGCGAGAACCGCAGTCCTGCCGCGCCCAGGATCTTGAATTCGGCAGCTGAGGAGAGCGACGCAAGGGGTGAGGAAACCGTTGAAAGTTGTTGATTCCGTTCCACCAATAGAAATACGAGATTTGTGCCCCTTGCAGCTTGCAGGTGCTGTGCCTGACCGAGAGGCAACCCACTCGAGGAGGAGCGAGCGATGTGGAGCACGGGTCTTCTCATCAGCTCAGCCACAGCGAAGTTGTCCAGGATCTGGTCTGGGCCTTGGTCGGCAACCAGGCAAGTTTTCAGCTCGTCAGCGGCTGGGAGAGAGAAGGCCCCGTGGGGGCCGTGACGAAGTGAGATGATAGGATGATACTGCCTAGTTTCCCCTGCAGCTGAAAACCCAATTTGCACTGAGAGTCTCACGCTGCGAATCCAATCACGGCAAGCGGATGCCAAAAGCGTTCTAGACCTCTCACAGTTAAGGTGATCGCCCTTGGCTCGCCAGTAAGGGGTCAAGCTCCCGAAGTCCAAGCCAACCGGACCGCCTTGGCACACGGGCAAGCCCGCGATTCCCTGATCACCCAAATTGTACCCGGGAGGAGTTAGTTAGGTAAAAAAATAGGGACAGCGCTAGACTGGTCAGAGCGTCATTAATCAAGCCGTTTTCCCCTGGCTGACTGAAAACCCTTTTCCCCGCACGCGCCCTCCTCAGCTCAGGCTCAGGCTCATGTCCTCTTTCCCATATGCAACTAACTCTCTGAGGCAGAGGTAGTAGATAGAGACAGAAACAATGACGCTGTATTTCAGCGACTTCTACTTCACCTCGAACCTAACCGGCTTCGCATGTCCCGGGTTCGGCGATTTCCAATGTCTGCCGCCTAAAGCGTGCGCGCGAGACCCGAATACGGGCACCGGGTACTGCTGCGACCCTGCGTCGGATAGCACCGTCGCTAACGGCACCTGCTGGGGGCTGCCGTCGGATTGTACGAACGATAACAGGCAGCTTCAGTGTCGTAGCGGGGGCACGAATTGGTGTTGTCTTTATGAAACGTGTGTTCTTCCTTCCTTTCCTTTCCTTTCTCTCCCTCCCTCCGTCGCTCTCTCGCTGCTTTCGTGTTCGTTTTTGCGACGAGCTTGGGATCGCGTGTGTGTTCTATTTCTGACCGGGAGTCTGGTATAGGGAGGAATGCACGGAGGTACCGAATCAACAGAACATATGCTGGAATCAAGAGCGGAGTCCGCTACGGAATATCAGTCTCAACGTTCTGGAGGATGTGTACTCGTCGTTGACGGAAGGGTCTCCATCTGCAAGGACTTGGGCTTTCGAGCCGGCGACACTGCTTCCTAATACCACCACCACTACCTCTGCCTCGACCTCGACCACCACTTCGACATCGACATCACTCTCCACTCCCACCACATCTGAGACAGTAACCACCTCGCCATTATCCATTCCAGATACAAATTCCTCCTCGGATTCGCTATCCGGCGGCGCAATCGCAGGTATAGTGGTCGGCGCAGTCGCCGGCCTCATGATCGTGGCCGTCGGCGTGTTCCTCGTGCTCAAGCGACGTCGCAATGAGGCTGCAAATGCCGCAGGCGGTAGATACGCGCCTGCAGAGCTGGCCTACGACGCACAACCTAAGCAACTGTTTCACGAAGTCGATAGCACCCCCGTCAAGACGCGGGCGCCGCAGGAGTTGCCGGCGCATTAGCGGAGCATGGAGTTCGTTGAGGCTGGGATTGAGAGCTTTTTGATAATGCGGGGTGAAAGAGTTTGCGACTGGTTACCTAATTACCAGAATTGGAATAGCGGAGGCGGAGATGTTGGCGAGGGGGCGTTGTGGTCTTCTCCTGGACGGAGAGGAGTTCTGGAGGAAGGCGGCGGGCTGTCAGGTCCGAATGAAGTCTATCGCAATTAGCCACCGCTTTAACTGTGTTTGTAGCCTGATATATAATACCCATTCGTTCGATACCGTGACATGAGATCGGATCTCGCTTCAATCCAGATGCAAGGAAAAACGGCGGCGGATATAGGGCTAGAAGCAAGCGCCCGAGACTCCGTGCCAAGAGCCGGGAGCAAAGCAAGGAGACCGCGGAACAGAGTAAAGCTTCGAGACACGAAACTGACATTGGATTTCCAGGAGGAGTTTCTGGCAAGATGGTAGGGGAGTCACTGTAGCTCAAACATTGATTAGCTATTGATCTCCTCGAACAATAAGAGCTGCGCTTACCCCGTGAGGATTCAAAGGAATAATCTGGTAGAACGTGGGTCTGTCCAGCACTCCCCGCATCCATCTTGGTTCAAGCTGCGTTTTCGGTTCGCGATGCCAAAGACGGGCAGGCTGATGATGAACAAGCAGGAGCAAAGAAGTCGCCGGATTAAGCGAAAGCACGCCTTTTCGAAAAATTCAAGGCCAAGGCCGGTGTCTCCCTTTGTATCAAAGACGCAAACAGTAGAGAAACTTGAGACGCAAGGTATGACAAAGTTTTAGACCCTGGCTGGCATGACAAAGACTCGGGCGGAATCAGCTTGGGCCATGTACAAGCCCGGTCATCGACACGTCCAGAGTCGGGTCAGATGGGTCTGCAGAAATGCAGATCCGGGAGCTAGTGGATCCGATCAATGAACAGTGCATGGTTGTGCAATTGAAAAGATTCTCAAGAACAAGCACGTGGGTGTGGGCAGCTGTGAGCCTTGTCACGTGGGGTGCTTGCGTTGGTGACAGCCTGCAGCTGCGGGGTAGGCAGTTAACTTGAAAGATATCATGTATAACTTGGGTAACTAGTTTATTATTTAAGGGATCACAATGTCTCCTAGGAATGAGCACTTGTTCCTCATGCTTATTAGCTGGTGCCTTGCAGCCGAAAACATGTTCGAGATAAATCCCTAACCGCAAACAACCGCCCCATACATAGATAGCTGATGGAAAGATGCCCGAGATCCAGATAAGCTGGTTCTCCTGGTTCGCATATTGCAGCCGGTAAGTATCTTCCCTCCACTACTCGCGTCCTCCTTCTCTTGGCTTCGTCTCATCATCCTTGTACAAATGTCTTTCACCTTCCTTTTCATGCTTCAGGTTTCAAACCTTGCCCGACGTAAATTGTCCAATCAAATGTCCACTTGTCCATTGAGCCGTGTATTCTTCTCAACTCCCTTCTTGCCATCTGAATCCCGAGCCTCCCTGCGGTTGCAACGGGTGCAACTCGAACCCACCTTGTAGTGTTCAGGGTACAAACCAACAGCCACAGCCAGTAAAGCCTTCCCAATTGACCTTCTCGGCCAGCTGTCCTGGATCGACGACGCCTTGAATTACCAATCCTCCATAAACATTAAGTGCAGACCCAGTGGCTATCTTTGCACCGGTATACCGGACTACTTGAGGAGAGACATGGCCGTCGAGGACCAGAAGGGCAGGCACATTCTCAGGGGCATACTGCGACCAGACCAAGCATAAGTGGAAAGCTGTTTTGGTGAGGAATGGTAATATTTGCGAGTAGTTGCTTTGTGTCCTCGTCTGTAGCAGAGGCTACGGAATCACTGTCTCAGCTACAATCTTTACTTTATATGGTGTCTGCAGTGGCTCTTCTTTACTCTCCAGGATATTCTTATTCATATCAAGGTAGAAAAAACAACTGGTTTTGTAATTTACAAACTTAAGCCTAAGGCACTACTTGTAAACAGAGTCCACGCAAACAATGGGTCCTTTTGGCCCGGGACAGACTAGTCTCGCCCCTCCAGCACGAATTCCACCCCGCACGTGTGAACCTGCGCTTAACCCCGCTGAGCAGCGGAGATCAAATTGGCTCAAAGAGAAAAAGTGTTCCTGGCAGGATCACCCCGTGCAGCATGCTTATTGGTAGGTCACCTTGCAGCATCGACCAAGATCACGCCACACCGTGATCAGGTAGAAGGCTGGACAAGCGAGAAGCGAGCAGTGATCTCTTAAGCGAGAGAGCATGTGTTAATTTAATGCACACTGATCTCAAATATAAAAGGCAGAGGAATTCCACCAGTGATCCCGCTCCTCTCTCTCTTTTTCCTTTCCTCCTCCAGGTGTTGTCTTTGTCTTCTGTCTACCGCATCCGGACAGGGCCTTGACAACCTTTCTTCTTCCCTCTACTCCTTTTCTCCTATCCATCTCGTCCTCAAGCCACATAAGCCCTCTACCTTTCATTGTCTTACACACCTTCCACTTCAATTCTTTTCTCATCATGGCTTCCGTCAAAACCCTTTTCGTGCTCTGCATGTGCCTCCTTCTCACCATCATGGCCACCGCTGTATGCTTGCCTTCCTGCCCCCTCCTCACTGCTGCCATACCATATGCTAACGAGCAATAGATTCCCACCGATGTCGATGCAGACCCCAGGGCGATTGCCAACGTTGGCCCGGAATTCCCGATGTCTGAACTCGGTTTTCCCTTCGACTTTGATGTCCCCGGTAACTATACCAAGGAAGACGACAACCCGCTTGACCTCGTCTGTAACCCACCCGGATATGTCCTTGCGGAGAGGGAAAAATACGAAATCGGAATCAAGGAGGTCTCCAAGTGGGATGGTACGCAGAGGATCGGTTCCAGGAGCTGCGTACGCCTGCATTGCACCGGTGATGCTGCTGTCCTTGTGTGCAACCAGGTAAGTCTCTTTTTTTTCCCCATCCCCCCAACTCTCCATCTTTCCGTTTGGTTTTTTCAACCTAACCTCATTGGTATAGTCCGAAGACACCGCTCGTTACGTCAGGTACAAGGATATCGCCAAGAGCGCTAAGTTTATCGTCAAGAAATGCCCTGCGAATCAAGACCCGAACGGCGGACCCCATTACCTCGCTGGAATTCACCACATGCACTTCTACTGGAGAACCATCTTGAAATTTGATCACCACCGTTGCCCATAGTGATGGTATGGGGCGTTTCTTTATCAAATCGCTTCCCTAATTACTTTTTTTCTTTTCTGTGTACATTTAGCTGAGTCGTCGGCGGAAACATGTTGAGGCCTGCACCAGGTCCTGGCTTGAGGTACTGATTGTCAGGTAATTGTCCATGTGGTGTGCTCTCTCATCGTGTTGTGTTTGCTGTGTACTCTAGCTCGAAACTACGTCATGAAGCACGTTTACCTATGACTTGACTTGAACCTCTTGTAGCGATTAGACATCGTCTAACTCTTTACCTCTGCCCATTTCCCCAGCCTCTCCGGTCATGCTCATCCAACTTTCCCTTTTATCACTTCAAAAGTCACATTTTCAGGGTGCCACTGCATTTCCTCCAAGATCACTCCGCAATCCCCAATGGGCGTACTTACCCACCGTAGAATTTCCCATCTCTACACCTTCTACCACTCCCGCAAACTCAGCGAGCCTATATTCGGCCGCTATATTATCCTAGGACCTGGTGCATTCGATATCTCTTAGCCTCGGAGATAGTGATCCCTACGTCACTCCATGGAAGGCACGCTCTCGAGACAAACAGCAAACGCCCAATATCCCAAATAGGAAACTTTTGAATCCCCTTATTCACCTCATCACCGTTCATCACCATATCTCACCGCCTCGAATGAGCCTCAACTGATATGATCACCGTTCAGCAGCGGCACATACATACATAAGTCTCTTCCCCCGCTCCCCAACATGTCCATCCTCTCAATCCTCCTCACCTTCTTGTTCCCATTTACAAAGCATACTATCCCACCACATCTTTAAACCAAACTCTATCTGAACACCCATTGTTCATGCACCTCCCATTTCTGCGATGATCCTCGCGAGTATTGTCATCATCCTCGCCACCCTAGCCGTCTCTACATTTTTCCTGCTAGCTATCTGCATCTCCGCGGCAGTTATCCTCGTCGTTCTCATTATTACGACTCCTCCTTCCTTGTCTCCCTCTCCGTCTGCTCCTTCTCGTCCTTCCCGTCCTGACTCCCCTTCTCCATCCAACAGCGACTGCTGATTGAGTGCGGGAGCAAGAGCGAGACCGTTCGCGATGCGCCTGTCCTGTAAACAAATCCCCAAGGTCGCCCTCACACTCTTTACGATAGCGATCATAGCATCTACAGCGGCCGTTGTCTCGTCTAAGTTTATTCATTATGGGCATGAGGTACGTTCTGCTTCCTGCTTGCTCCCTTACCTTACCTTACCTCTCCTCTCTATCATGCATGCTGCCTTTGCCCCAACATTCGAAACAACCCATCCATTAATCAACTAACTAAACTAACCTTCGCCGATCCTTGAAATACCTAGTCTTCCTCTGCTAATCAACAACGCGCCAATACCACAATACCAGACTTCCACTTCCCACCACACCCCTCCTCCAATAACAATAACAAGTACGCCAACAACCCCGAACAACCCGTAAAACCAATCGTGGTGGGGAGAGATACTAAAGATCACAAGCGTGATTCCCGAACATACAACCCCCTTGATGATAACGACAGCAGCAGGCAACCGCAGGGTATCGGCAGCAGCAACAACTGGAAGTGCGGAAAGGAAGACCATTTTGCCGGAGCTGGATGGCTCGCGGGTCCCTTTTGATTGATATATGGGAATGAAAGCAAGCACGCCTTTTTGGTTCGGTTCATGACATGTCATTGGCATTGGCTTGTCTCTAGATTATTGGTGGCTAGCTCAATGATGTTATTGGCAATATGGAATTGGAATAGTTGGTTTGTTTTAGGTCTTCTTCTTCGGTTGGACAAATAACAGATTCGATAACAGATTGGATGTCGGATAGTAGCTACATATGGCGTGCTAGTTATTCGGATAGTTGGAGTGCTCGGTGAGGATCTCTCCTGTATCTATCCATATTGGCAAATGGGATAGTCCTATCTTAAGCTATTTAAGTATGTCTTGGAATAAATCATCGTCATTGTCATTACCTCTCATCTGCGTACCTCGTCGGTGGCGGCTTAGAATCTGAAATTCCAAAATCCATATCGTCTCTTTCGAGAAGTCTCTCGTGCCAACACTGCTATCCTCCGCTGGACAAAACCATCACCCCTTCGTACTAGCTTCCCCTAGAAAATTCACTTGTATCCTGGCTCCTATCTGCGCTGAGATGATGCCAACGCATGCAGCAGTAATCCTGAGCTGCTGATCCTGAACGTATCCAACCCCCGGAGTTCTTCATACCGCAGTTCCCTTCCTTTTCCCTTCCGCGATCCCCGGTATAGCTGCTTGGAAAAGAGAATGAACAAACAAAAAGACACGTAGCCACGGCGCCACAATAGCTGAATAATACCGCGCATGCATTGCACCCAGGACAGAAGAGAGACCCTTTTCATCGACGAGAAGCAGATTCGTATCCCCTCAGAAGCCCCCCGTAAGATGGACATCAATAAGCGGCAGACGCGGAATGCACGGATGCTTCAGAAATGCATAGCGGTCATCTTCGTCGGAATCGTCGTCGTCCCATTCTTCCTCCTCGTCATCGTCAGACTCCTCCTCTCCTTCCCCGTCTTCACTCATATCCCCATCCCCATCCCCATCCCAATCCCAATCCTCATAATCCTCCTCGTCATCATCCTCAAAAAACAACAACGCAAACCAGCCCACCCTCTTCCATTGCCGGTACGACGCCTCGGAGACAGCCGAGGTGTACAGAAACGAAACGAAGGGAATGTAGACGAGGACCCTGCACAGGGCCCAGAAATTGTTGTTCCTGCCGGCGTCGACGGCGTCATCGACCAGGTGCAGGGTGGTTGAGATGAGGCTGAACCACATTACGGCCTGTTTGTTGAGAAGATAATGGTGAGTATGACATTGGTGTTGTTGTTTTGCTTTTCAAAGGGAGGGAGGATCAGGGTTAGGGAGGGTTAGGAGCAGGGTCGAGGCTTACGCTGTATAGCCATCTTTCGACCATGATGAGCTCTTTGTATTTTCTGTTTCCGTATGGACTGTGGAAGGTAGATTCAAGTTGGTTGGGGAAAAATGTGTAGAGGAATCAATGGTGGGTTGCAGCGCGGTGCAGCCTCAGGTGTTATTTCTCCGAGCAGGCTAGAAGGCCCGATTTTCGAGCGCTATGTCGAGGTGGGGAAGCAACTTGGATAATCGAAAGGACAAAAAAAAGCCTGCAGTGAGCTCGGCAGAAAATATGGGTTGGCGTTGTGCCGACCAGAGCACAGGAATCTATCCAGCTCACGGTTGATGCTGACGGCTGGTCCTGTTTTTACCTGCAGAGAAAAGAAGAGTTAACTCCTGTAAAACGTACCCCATTGCCGGCAGAATCTGCGTCACTGAATATTTCTCATCTTCCAAAGGTCCTATTTTACCTCCTCGTCCATCGAATCGACTGAGCTTGCGCTCCATGAATCGAACGAATACCAAATGTATCTCATCATCATGCTCCCATTGCCTAACACCACCCTAGTCTGCTTCTTATCACCTGGGGCTACTGATACTAAACTGACCGTACTAGTTCCTTTCATCTCCATACCCTCCCTCTTCCCACCCCGAGCAAACCGGCAGCATCCAACCTCAATCGAAGCAATCCGCCAAAGCCTCGCTCTCCATCCGCTCGTATCTGTCAGGAAGACCTTCGGTACACTCTCTTGTGTCTTCACACTCACTCGAAACAAGCGCAAACTACTTTGTACAGCTCGGCGTTTCTGACGCGGACTCCTCTCCCGCATATCCGACTCCGGCCTACACTGAATGCAATTGCATCCTTGCCCGTGCCACGACGAAGTTTTTTGCTCGGGACGCACGTTTTCCATCTTATTTGCCAGATTCTACGCGCGGTGTGACGTATTGTTTAGCAGCACATTCCGGGGGAGGGACAACCGAGTGGCCAAGTCGCGATTGGGTATAGGCCCTATCGGGATTATGGGTCAGTCAGAGGAAACACTTGGGACGGGGAGGGTTATACGAGTAAATCCGGTTTATAAGTGATGATAATCCATCTTTATATCGATTCATGTTGTCTGCCCTTCTTTATTCGAGTGCGATGAGCAGCTGCTACTGCAAGCGTTGAGTGTAATTAGGATGCTCGCTCATTCGTTTGCAACTACCTCTACATATATACACGGCGTTGGGGCAGCTTTCTCGAATAGCTGGTAGGGAGATATCGAGGAGATAAGGTAGCCTATATCTCAAGCCAAGGAAGAATATAACCGGTACAAGGAGATTCTTTTGCAAGGCCTCTGGGAATATGCAGTCTTCTGCTCCGATGTAGGTGCCATCTTCCCTTTACCTTGTTTCTAGTGATGACCAGCAGCTGTGCTGGCAACCACTGTGTATCGTGCTTACGCTGAAGTACGGACTTTTCCAGAATCTCGGCAAGATGAGGTGCGTTAAATTCAGTCTCCACTAGCATCTCCGTGCAAGTAAACTGAGAAACATTGAAACCATTAAGAAACTCGATAAAGTCCGCGCCTAGGGCATGAAGAACATCCTACCCCCATTTACGCCCATGTGAAAAACAACAAACCACGTATTCAGATTGTCCAGCTGCCCTGATATTGACCCTTCCTTTGTGGGGTTTGCACTACACGTTGCGAATTGCCTGGACTCCATCGACGAACATTCTTGAGTGAGAGAGCGCTGAGAGAATGCCGAAAAAGCCCTGAGAGGTTGGATGCGTTAGCTATTTCTCTTTCTTCCCTTTTCTTTGACCCAGACGAACAGGGAAGGCAAAAAAGGGATAGGCACAAGTATGCAAAGGCCCTTAGGGACGGGGAGGCGACACCTACATTATCACAACAACGAAAAGAAAGATCATACCCGACCTGATGGACAAAGAAACTAGACAGGTTTACTAATGCTAGAGCAGTGGACTGCGTATTGCGCGTCGTTGAGAAATTCAAAACTCAGAACTGCTCACATAGTCGCTCTCTACCGCAATAATAGACTCGTCCAATCCAGCATCGCTGGTCATAGATGCAGGCTTAGCAACCGTTGCCAGAGTAGTAGTAGTAGTAGAAGTCCTCCTAGCGTGAGCAAAAGCAAAAGCAGCTTCGGGAACATCGAGAGCGGAAGTAGCGCCGGCGCCGGCGGTGGCAGCTGCAGTGGCAGTCGCAGTCGCACTTGCCGTTTCCGTGACGGTCTCGGTAGGAGTAGCCGTAACGATAGTACCAGTAGTCATCGAGACCGCGGTGGTGGTCTCGGGCTGGTCGTTACCGGTATCGGGGGTGGGTTCCTTGGAGCGCTACAATAGGAGGAAGTGTTTTGGTTAGTTTGAAACTGAGAGGAAGGGTATGGTTGATTTGGTTTACCTGATGCACAGGGTAGAATATGGCGGCGGCCATGAGGAACAAGATGAAGAGCCAGATCATCCAAAAACCGACGTTCATGATGGTTATGTTATTATGCAACATGGCGAAAACTGATCGAATAGCGTGGAAAGAGGGACTTTGGTTGATGCGCTTAGCTGGTAGGTAGTAGGGAACGAGGCCTGGGTGCGTAGGAAGAGAGGTAGATGTATCCTAGATCGAAAGGTGAGGAATGAAGGAGGTAAAGAGCAAGTACTGGTAGTAGTAACACTGCTGCTATCACGATGCACTTGAATCCAAAGAGCACGTGCAGGCTGGCTTGTATGCAGTGAAGGCCGGCATTGACTTGTTCCACTCCGCACGCCCAGGGCTGGTGTCCCAGAACCCTCATCGCACTTTGGCAAATGGCATCTGATTTTGTTTGACTATAATTTTGATCTATAGCTGTAGCTAGAATCGAGTAAATGCTGTGTGATTTCTCAATCCTTCGTTGATATGGTAATCACCAACTCCGTCAAGGTGGGCGAGATTTTTGCCTGTCTAGCTAATACGGGCCAAAAGCGGTATACCGTTCGAAAGAATTGGAAACAGAGTGGGAGTCCCCCAGGCTATGGAGAGAGACACGATGGGGTGGTAAGTCCAACTGATTCACTCTTCAATTGTATTTCGTTGTGCATTCTAGAAAGAGAGACAACGATGTCACCGCCATCTTCCCCCGTTAAGTGCTACGACGGCCTTGAAATAAAATCAACTAGTAAAGCAAAACATACAACGATATCTACGTAGAGAAACCGCGTTGTGGAAGGCATATTAGATTCGATTCGAGATCAATCCTCTTCCTAGAGACGAGTAGTTTCAGCAGCTATGGTACATGGGAGAACGAGCCAAGGCATGCTGAATCCCAGCTTCATTGCAGAAGAAAGAGAGAAAGAAAGAAACAATATGAAGCAACACTGAGGTTGAGTCACCGGCCAAGCAAGGCAAAACAAGGGCAACGGCAAGGGAAGTTTATTTCATTTCATCGTGATATCATCATCCCATTTCCATGTCATGAATCCCGCATCTTGCAACAAAAGAGAAAGAAAACACAAAAGAAAAGAAAAGGGGAGAAATGTCATGTGCTGTTGTTGTTGTCAAAGCATTCATGTAAGTCAGGAACTACTAAGACCAAGAGAGAAGATAGAGCTCAGGAGAGTGAAGTCAATGAGACAAAGACAGATAATCTAAGCCTGGCAGGAGTGCTCGTGGACGATAACACGCCAGTGGTCGGGGTGATCGAGCTGTCCCGAGACCAGCCCGTCGATGACGGTGGGGCAGTTGTCGAGGATGGTCTGGAGGCCGTCGGCGATGAGGCTGAACGAACGGATTGGACGGGGGTATTCAGCCTGTTTAATCAAGTTTGTTAGCGGTAGAGTCTAGGAAGAAGTGATACAATGGGATGGGATGGGATGGGATAGTGTAACACAGTATGAGTAGGCAGCGAGGTCGGCTAGACAGGAAGATTGATAGAAAGAAAGAAAGACCAAAAGAAAAGAAAAGGGACACTTACATCATTGCACCAGCTAATACAAGTATCCAGCTCGCAGTACAGACGATTGCACTTCTTGGGTCCCGACCAGGGAGATCCGTTCTTTCGGCGGAGTGCCTTGATGGCGTTTCGGATCGGACCGGCGGGGGCAAGATTGCCATGGTAGCAGTAGACAATGTCGCCATCCCTCTTTTCAATTGTGTTGGCGTCCTCCTCGCCTTCGAGGTCGATCCAGCCCTCGCCGTCCTTGGTAGGAGCGAGGTGAGGGGGAGGACGGTGACCAACAGGGAAGGGGATGAAGGGAAGTGGAAGCCCGTTCTCATCATGGGGATCATTCCACAGGTCTTGTCTCTTCGCAATAAGAGGGGGACGGTGACCGACAGGGAATGGAATAAAGGGAAGTGGAAGGCCATTTTCATCATGGGGATCATTCCAAAGGTCTTGACGTTTTTCAGAAGGAGAGTGGTGAGGAGGAGTGTGATGAGGAGGGGTGTGATGAGGAGGAGGAGTGTGGTCAGGAGGAGGAGTGTGGTGAGAGTGAGGAGGACGGTGACCATGAGGGAAAGGGATAAAAGGAAGTGGAAGTCCGTTCTCATCATGGGGATCATTCCAGAGATCTTGTCTCTTTACAGGAGGACGAGGATGACCGGCAGAGCCAGGAGGGAAAGGCATATAAGGAGGGGGACGAACAGGTTGGGGATGGCCGTAGCCAGGGTGGACAGGAATGTAAGGATCTAGAGTACCATGGGAATAATCACGAGCCATTTTTACGGGAGTACCTTCCCAAGCAACTTGAGTATGAGGTATGTAAGGCTCAACCCAGTTTCGCCAGTCCTGGACCACGCCAGAGGCAATTATGACACCGTCAGTGTCAGTGCCAGTGCGGTTGGCATTGGTGGTGTTGCCAGGGGCAGTCAGGTTACCGGGGACAGTGATGTTGGGGAAGTGGTGGCCGTCAGTAGTGTTAGGCCAGTGGTGAGTTCCGTTTCCAAACGGATTGTGGGGAGTAGGCATTTTCATGGCTCTCTTGCCAGGGTGGTGGTTGTCCTGTTGTTCATCATTAGCTGGTGTTGTGTTCTTCTCGATGTCGAGGGCAGGATTTGGTGTTGGGTGGGTGAACTTACAGGATTCCATCCCTGGACCCCGACTGTCATTATGGCAAGCCATATGGCAATTAGGAGGTGGTTCATGTTGCAGACGTGCATTGTGCACGAAAGCAGGTTGAGAAAGGTTTTTGTGGAGGTTTTGTGACAGTATTGGAGGGAAGAAGGTTGTGAGGATGGGAAGAGAGAGGAGGAAAAGAGATAAACACAGAGAAGGGACAACAAGAAAAGGGGAATTCGGCTTTACTTATTTTCTTTCTCTCACTTCACCGAAGCTGAAGTGCAGTGAGCAGATTCTATACAGAGATCCCGTGTCTGGTGCCGTGCAGCCAATCACGAGCCTCTGTCTCTGGCCCACCTGCCATGAAATTAGGGCTACCGCCCAGTCACAATAGCAGAGTCACCAGTGCTGGTCAAGCACGGGCTCTTCATTCAGTTTCAAGAGTGATCTAGAATCAACGGAGAGGGGTAATCGAAAGAAGTTTCTCTACGACAAACGAAAACTCAGATCTCGGATCTCTGGTTTGAAGGGCAGAGGGGAAAGCGAGCTGGAAGGGCCGAGAGTCGCCACGGGAACTGCAAACACTCTTCCGCTTCGTTGGAGGGGTTGTCCATCGTTTTCAAAACAAGATGACTGCGGCAGGCAATCGTAAAAATTTTTCTTTTTCTAAGCTTTTCGCTCGAATAAGTTAATGATGATACAGAGCGCAGAGCAAGGAGCATAAGAATATGTACGTCAAGTAGAAACCGAGACGTTAAGCAAGAACCAACCAAAGGACAAACCGTCAAATCGCCGGGGAAGATGGAAGCATTTATAGTCGGAGAAGCAGGCCCAAGATAGGCTCTCTTCCAGATCCACAGCTGCCTAGGATCATATCAACCAATAAACTAGGATTCAATATTGTGAGTGAAGGGAAAAGCCTCATATATTCCGAAAAGGGTAATTAGCTATGCACGTAGTGGGACTTTATGCACCGCACGGAGGTGGAAGAGCCTTTGTGCCGTTCTAGCCGGTGGCGATAAATGTGCATAAATGTTAATGCACTCCAGCTGGATGCTGAAGGTTTGGGCGCTCGATAAGCACGGTTTTTTCGGGAAAGGAATGGAGTTTGCTACAGCGAGCCTTCTATGTAGAGTCTACGATTCTGGGGAAGAGCCGCAACTCTCCGGTCTAAGTCCAAGGAACAATGGCCGCTTCGAAGAGAAGCCAGTCCAGGTGCCACCAGCCGGAATATATATATATATATATATATATTTGACACCAAAACTGCTAAACCAGAGTGTTTCCTTCCCAGCGTAAATCCAAGAATTAAAGAAAGCCATGTCCACTACGATTCAAGGACAGGTTGGTTCCGATATCGATGGGCATAGCTGGGTGTCAACAAGAAGCACGGCAATGGCAGTTGCTTCTCTGGTGGCACCTCTTCGTTGAGGTCGATGGAAAAAAAGAGCTAGGAAGCTATGTTCTCTAAGAGAACGGATTGGATTTTGATATCAAGTCTAGTGTAGTCTACAGCCAACAAAGAAAATCCAAATATGGAGACAGCTCCGTTGAAAAGCATTCTCATCTTTCTTCCGTCTTCATGTAGTCCAAGAAACACAGGAAAGACACCGATACCGACACCGGCAGTGACAGCGACAGCGACAGTGCAACAAAGAGCCAAAGCAGACGACGAACACCTAAGACGTATTCTGATCCTGCTTGACAAGAACCCTCCAACCGGCTCGAACATGCCTAATTCCAGCAGCAGCAGCATCATGAAAATCGCTCACATACTATACCAGGGACATCAGATCGCGAACCATCCAAGCCTTGTCGTCGATGTTAAGGTATAAAATGCGGGCGTTCTATTTGGCCTGGATGGATAGACAATCGAATAGCATTAGCATGAGGAGGCCACGACAGAGCAAGTTCAGTCCCCGACAAAAGCAAGGCTTTTAAGATGCAGGAAGCACGAAGCACGAAGTCTGTGCTTACATATATAATTCCACCACCAAATCGCCTCGCCGCTCCAGCACTGGTATAAGCCGCGTGCTCGCAAGGGCCGGGGCTCAAGGTTCCAGAATCCATCGAGTTTGTCCAGTCCTCTCAGCCCGGCGCTGATTCCGCGCAGTTAAGCGTGTATGTAATCATCAGGGTTGTGCGTATGTCTCCTGCTGCCATTTCGATGGCGGTTGTGGAGTATATGGTTGAGAGGTCAGGCTCGAGGATGTTCATTGGGATGAGAGGGAAGGGGCCAGTAACGATGGCGGTGTTGATATTGACAGCAGTGATGTCAGTCTAGGATTTGTTAGCACTTTCGGATTAATAGGGGTTGAGAAGAACGGGGAACTGGAGCACGTATGGTGTTGCTATGCTAAAGGTTACGAGAACAACGATAGCAGAATCGTCGAGAAATCGATGGTGGAGGAGTCAAGGAGGTCAAGGTTGCGGGAGAGGAACAAGGCCCAAACCCTTTATAGCAAACGAGAGCTCAGCACGGCGGAGTGGAAAAATGGAACTTGTTGAGGGGAAGAAAGGGAGGAAAGAGGAAAAAATGAGATTTAATCATGGCGATGGAGCAGCCACGGCATTTTCTGGGCTGAAGTTAGGCCGCACAAAGGAGATCAGCTATGGCACTCAAAATCTCTGCACTGCAAACAAAACCTGTTGATCAAAGCCAGCAGGCACTATAGCCAGTCAAGGGAACAGAGTTTTTCGAAGCCTGCAGCTGGGCCGAATGGAAGACAGAGCGCTGCTGCCAGCTCGCCCAAAAGCCACCAAAAAAAATCCCCCAAAGGGTGAGGACCTATTAAGCGAGCTCAGCCTGTCTTTAAACAAAACATCAAGACTACGATCAAGATAGGGAGAAGGGGCATAATCAAGGAGACTCAATTGTCAGTTTCTTCAATGGTTCGTAGACTAAAGTACAAACGAAGAGTCGGCATACTTTGTTGAAAAGCAACATATAAAACAAGATCTCATCTATGGTATTTCAACACAGATGTTGAATCTGTGAGGATGTTAAAAAAAGACGTGCTGTTACAGGAGAGAAAAAAGGAAATCATCTCAGCGTCACCAAGTCATGGGAGCGTCAGTCATCATCGAAACACCGAGGAAGAAAACCAAGGGATCTAGCAGAGATGATGATCACCCATAACAAGGACCCTCCACTCGTCATCCTCATCGTAGATGCCAGAGACGACATCCTCCCCATTTTCCATACGCCCATGGCACTCTTTGAGGATTATCTTCGCCATGGCTGCGATAGCGCGGTGAGTAGTCCTCTTCTCGCTTCCAGACTAGATAGGCAGAAGGAAATCTCGTTAGTTTGGATCGGAACAACATCAAACAGGACAATTTGCTTTGGGGGGAAGTCTCACGTAGTTACACCACCAGATAGCGGCGCCAGGATGGGTGCAGGACGCCCAGCGGCACTTTCCATCGGGGCATGTTGTCTCCGCGGGGTGGGTCTCCAGCTGCTTGATTCCGATTTTGATTCCAGACTTGCTGGCTCGGTCGAATCCGCGGGGATAGCAGGTGATCGCGCGCTTCATTGCCGTTGCGTCCATGCTGAATTCGGTGAGATTGGCGGCGAGATCAGCAATATCGATTTCGAGTCCGGGAGTGTCCAATTCGAGCGGAAGAATGGCGGAAGCTGGGATAGTGTCGCGAAGAGATTTGGCAGCTGTCTCGACCGTATCGGATACATGGTTGGATGGCAGCTAGGATTGTCAGTAGGGAGGAAGACGGCAAGACAGAAAGGGCATGATGATGAAGTAAACGAAAAACAGACTATGCCAGGGTAAAAGAAAAAAATGAGACCTACTGATAGGGTCATGACAGAAAGGACTGCGACAATAATCGCACAGATTATCTTAGGGTGACGCATCTCGAAGTGCTTAAGAGGTATCGATGTCGGATAAAAGTGAGAGAATGATGAGAGTAGAAGGGAAGGAAGGAAGGCTTGGATAGGAAGCAAAGGAAGATTGTCAATTGCAAATCCAAAGCAGGGTGGGGAGAAAGAAGAAGAGAAAAGACCCGAGAGCAGCAGGGGAAAAGTAGGAGTATTTATGCCCAAGAGAGGCACCTCCAGATCACTCAGATCACCAGGTCACTCCTTTGGATGAAGAGTTTTCAAACCCTCGTCGAGATTACTCTGCAATCCGCAATGGCATGCTGCAGCATCTCTTGGATGAACAGGCAACATGGCGCGCGGAAGGCAAGAGCAGGGTGGGGCTGGGATAAAGGCCGCATTTGTGCTCAAAGATGAGAGAGTGCACGGAGGAGCGGGGTAGAAAGGACTGCACTCAAGAGAACACCATGGACTGGCGGAAAGAAGGGGCAGAAGACAATATGTTGGGACGAAGAAGTTACAACTTCGTCGACTTGTAGGGTGGTCGACGAGGAGATATGCTATCGAGAATTTGACAGTCCCAGCCCAATATGGCCCTATGTATACGAGACAACCCAAGCTCAGCCTTGCGAGATGACCAGTTCGTTGAACACCCCGGGCGTCCGTCTCAAGAGCAACTGTTTGAAGGCGAAGTTACCTTGGATACCATCATATTGAACGTCTTTACGAGGCCTTGATAAATGCTCAGAATGTAGTCATGCTATTTCATTACCTCGGTGCTCTGCTCCAGAATCATAACATTGCCCCAGCTTCAGTAAAGACTAGAACGTACACAAATACACTTCATTCTTACTGACGAACTCATCCTCCAACAAGATCCTCCAGCCACAAGATAACACTTCCTCGAAATTCGCACGTAGTCCAACCGCATCCTGAACGTTCAGCAGTCCCTCCTCCTCCTCCCTTTCGAGCCCTCCGTAAACGGCATCGTCCACCACTTACCCACCCTCGTTATCAACAGCAAAGACATGCACTGCCTTTTCCAGCAAAGGAATCTACAACTCCGTGGTTCCCAGCAGCACAAGCAAGAAGAAGTGAAGTCTGGCCGTCGCAATCCGCAACAGGAGCCTCAACACCTCCCCCACGCAGTCTCCGGACGAGACAACCTCGAGATATCCAGTACTAACAGCGTCATGGGTAGCAGGGTACCTGGTTTCATCCGTGGCCAAAATGACAGCAACGGCTTCGGGCAAGGCCTCTATAACAGGTATCTCATGTCCCTCGATATCTATATAGTTGCACCGCTAATGATCCGCTATGACTCCGAGTCCGCATCTCGGCATCTCCTCCAGCGGCCACCAGAACCCAAACAACTATTACCGTTTGCCAAAAGCCGCCGTATCCCGCACAGATGTACCACCGTCTGCATTTCGAACAAAAGTATCAGGGACCTGTCTGAGGAGAACTTTTCACAACCGCCGTATGGTATGGATGCACCCCGTTGCAAGGATAGTTGAAACGCCATCCTGTTGTTCTCACTGCCAGCTTGGATATCGGCATTGGCGTCTAGGAAACAGACACCTAGCAAGCATGACATTTGATAAATACTCTTGTGAGCAGGCGACGTTGAAGCGGTACATGCTGATCGTCATCAGCATTCCCAATCGCTCTGGTCTCTGCTTCTGGATAGAAGGTAACTGAATCATCTGCCTCCTATTTATTCCTCCTCAATGGCGTATTTACAAAAGCGGGCACTAACCGATATGCACCAGAAATCACAGAGAAACCCCCTTCCCCCCAACGGTCTCAACGAGCACCCATCGCTTGCATACCGGCTGTGTCCACAAAAGTCCGCCATCTCTCTCCGTACTGTTCTCCCTCCGGTTGATATCCCGTCCGTCGCCCGAGCTCTACTCTACCCCGACCTAAACACCTCCAACGCATCCAGATGTCCTTCCCCGCAAACCGCAGATCATATAAAATACCGACAATATCCGATATTTATCCAGGATACGGCCATAAGCTAGCTAGCTAGCTTCCTTCGAGATGTGGAGCTCCGCAATCTCTGGCATAGCCCGGACTCGAGGAATCATGATATCACGACGGGCCATGCCACCTTCACCGCGAGACCCGAGCACCGAGCTCCGCAACGTGCTTTACTGCTAATATCAAGCAAGACGAATTGGTTTCGATGAATACGGGTTATTGCTAGGGCTCAGGCTCAGGCTCAGGCTGCTACTGACTGCTGGGTTTTGTTTGTTGTGTCCGCCTTCGTTTGAGCTACAGTCTCGGTTAGGGCTTATTATCTCTCTACCCGCTTGGATAGGTATATTCCAGCTGTTGGTATTCGTCACAGATGTCTATACCGGTTTCAAGGGTGAGGGCGGGACTTTCAGTTACAGGACGTTTTCCATCCTGTCCCGGGGCGCGCAGTGCAGTGCAGTGCAGTGCAGCGATATCCGTATCGTCGCTGGGTCACCTTAAGAGTTGGGGAAGCTTGGGGATCTTGAGGGTTCACATGGCTGGAATGGGCTTCAATGTTCTTTCTCCATTTTCATGTGAGGACGTTTGGAGAGTCGGGTTCTTTGGGATAATGGGGAGTTGACTGGATACAAATGAATAATGAATAACTCCGACTAGGGCAAACCAGAGCAGATGAACATGAACAGTGAACAATGGATGGATGGATATTATAAGAGCCAAGAATAGGACTATGATTTCTATCAAGCTACGCTATTTCTATTCTATTCCAATACGTCCACTCCTAGTCTATCTGAGATACGACGTACACAATCCAAGATCAGATCAAAGAGAAAAAGGGTAGTCAGTCAACATACAAAACCCACGCTGAACGAGATAAAGAAAAACAAGAAAGGTGGTTTTACACAAGAAACATGAACACGAACATGACCTCATCCAGCCCGAGACCGTTTACGACGCGGCTGCGTGAAAGCCGGCGGAAGTGCACGCTTCTTCCTATGCCCAGACACATCCTCCATCGTGCCGACGAGCGTATGCACGCGCATCCCCCTAGGCAGCATCGCCGCCGCGGACTCCTCCCTCTCCAGATCCATGTACACATCAGCGGCCGTGGTCACTGGCGTAGCCTGGCGCGCGAATATCGTCTCCCGGCCACCATACGCCATTCCCTCGCTGGGTTCGATGAAGGGGATATTGTGCTGCGCGGCGGCGAGGCGCATTTTGCTGAATGGTAGGTGGTGGGGCCGGTCGACGGCGATGTGGCTGAGTTTCTGGCGCTTGCTGGCGGCATCGAGGACGATGCCTTCGAGTTCGGTTTCGAGGTGTGGGATATATGTCGTGAGCCACATCGAGCGCTTGGTGTAGAGGCCGATGGATTCGAGGTTCGGGGGCATGTGGCTTCGCAGCTTTAGTGGGGTCTCGTGCGAACGACAGTTGTGTCCGTGGAGGATCAGGGGGGTGGTTTGGAGGACGCGGAGCTTGGTGAATTCACGGAGTGGGGGGCAGAATGATAGGTTGCTGTCGACGCCGTGGAAGTATCGGCTTTGGTTGGGCATGTAGTCGTGGTGTGGTTCGAAAAAGTCGAGGTACTCGAGTTGATCCTTCAGGTGCGTGATAGTCGGCCAGAACTTGTGATGGAATTTCGGTCCCTTTTCGTACACGCTGCCAATGGAGAGCTGGCGGAGGTCTATCGACAAGCTAAGTAGAGGTTCGAGCGTGTGGATGTAGTTGTTTATTTCGGGGAGGCAGAGTTTTTGCAGGGCCGTTTTGTCTTGCACCGCGTTGTACTCGATCCGGCCTTGCAAAATCGTCAACTCCTTCAGCTTGGGCAGGCGCTGATACGGGCGTTTGTCGGACAGGAGTGTCTGGCCATTGTGGATAACTTTCGATGCACCGAGATACGGATCCCGAACATTGTTCGGCGCGATATTGAGGACTTCCAGATTCTGAAAGGCAATACCGACGGTGTTCTTGTCGATTGGGGGAGCATTGGCAAGATACAGGATCCTTTCAAGAAACGGGTCATAGGGGCAGGTCTGCATGCTCAACCGGGTGATATTCGGAGCATGTGCCAAAATCAAAGCCTGCAGGGCCGCAACGTGGTTCTGATGATAGTTCCTGTCAAGCTCGAGATCGATATCGCAACTGAGATATTTTGTTGCGAATGGCGTCAAATCGCCGCCAGGAAGCTCGGCGAGATCAAACCGAGCCTGTGTCATGGCCTGACGTACCATATCCCTGTTTTTCGCGTAGAGACCTGCAAGATTTTGTTCGACGTCATGTCGCTCGAGGAATAGAAACGGTCTAGGGGAACGTGGGCTTGAGAAGGCGATGTCTTTGACAAGAGCTGCCAGATCAGGCCGAGCAACCAGCGTGCGCAGGAAGTACCAGAGGCGCTTAAAATCTGGGAACATGTATCCAAAGTCAAACCGATGGTACAGGTTTGGGGTGAAGCGCTCGTACCACCGGCGATTTACCGCACAGATTGCAGTCGGGAACCTCCTTTCCATAACCAGCTGAGGGTGGGGGCATAACTGATAATCAACGCAGTTGTTGAGATGGAATACAATCTCGCGCCAGATTTCCATGGGGATACGATCCACAGGTGCAACCTGGGCTTTGGCGCTTGGGTCAGACATTATCGAATCCCTGTCTGGTGTAAAAGAAAGTAGAGTGTGAACTGCAACGGGACATGATGGGAGAACATGACAGGATTCGCCAGTACTTATCTGGGCTCGAGGTGCTACTCTCGCGTTGTCAGAAATAGATCTCTTTGGTTTATAAGTTTCTGAAAAAGCGCATTGTATGGTCTAAAGCCCTTTGAGGTTAGGCTCAAAGAAAGTTGCAAAGCGTGGAAGCATGGTTGAAACAGGTCCGTCAAAAAAAAAAAAAAAAAAGCTTTGTTGTATATCTTAGTCACATTTCTCAGTATCATTATTTGCGTGGCCAATAAAGGCGTCTTGGTCTATCAGAGTAAATAGAAGTATAAAGAAAATCGACGTGCCGGTCAACCTCATCTAAATTGAATCAACCTTAGATCCGACCTTGGGTCGAACCTCAAGATGGCTAAGATCATGCGCGCCCTGGAAGGTCTCGGTAATTTCCTCGAGGCAGCCAGCGGCGGCAGCAAAGAACCCAAGGAAACTCTTGCTGGGTGTAATGACTCGGCTCAGGTACTCTGGGTGGAACTGCACGCCAACATACCACCTGTGGTCCTTGAGCTCGATCACCTCCATGCGCTTACCAGACTCGTCCTTTCCAATAAAGGAGAGGCCAGCCTTCTCCAATGTCTCTACGAGATCCGGGTTCACCTCGTAGCGGTGACGGTGGCGCTCCCAGATCTCCTGCTTGTCGCCATACAGTTTACGGAATTTGGACCACTCCGTGCCCTCCTGGAACTGTGTAGGCCGCTTTCCGAGGCGCATAGTGCCTCCCATCTTCGTCTTATCGATTTCCGGCATGTAGATGATAGCGGGCTGCTCGCACTCTTCATTGAACTCTGTGCTGTCTGCCTTGCTCATTTCGCAGACATTGCGGGCATACTCGATCACAGCGACCTGTAATCCGAGACAGATACCAAGGAAGGGCACGTTCTTTGTACGAGCCCATTCGGCAGACTTGACCATACCTTCTGTACCACGCTGGCCAAACCCGCCCTACATGAGTAGTCAGTACTGTTCAAAAAGTTGGTGGGCGAGACAAATCATACAGGAACGAGGATTCCATCGGCCGTCGAAACAGAATGCCAGGCCTTGTAGTATTCAGAGGGGTTCTCCTGTTGATGATCATCCTCCAAATGAGTAGACTCGACCCACACCAGGTTCAGCTTCTTCTGACAGTGCATGGCCGCATGTTCCAGGGCCTTTGTCACACTGAGGTAAGAGTCGTGAAGACTAGTGTATTTGCCAACCAGGACAATGGACACTGTGTCAAAGACGTGGTCTTGGCTCATGGCCAAACCCTGCCACTTCTGCCACATGATCTTGCCCTCTTCCACGAACTTGGGCTCAATATGGACACTGCGAATTTCAAGAAGGTCCTTGACGGTGTTGAGGAACCCTTGGTTCTCGAGAAGGATAGGAACTTGGTAGGTGCTTGGTACGTTGTGAACACCAACAACCTGGTCACGCTCCACCTGACAGGTACCAGCAATCTTACGGATGGTCACCTCATCGAGTGGTGTCTCACAGCGGCAGGCAATCAGGTCAGGCCGGAGACCGCCGCTTCGGACGTCGCTGATTGCGCGTTGGGTAGGCTTAGTCTTTTGCTCCGAACCGATCAATGGGACGTAGCTGACATGGATCTGGAGGAAATTGGCCTTGCCGACGCGGCGTTGCAGCTGGCTCATGGCCTCGACGAACGGAGCACTCTCGATGTCTCCGACGGTACCACCCAGCTAAAAGGGAAGTAGGGGTTAGTAAAACCTGTTCACGCATCCCAGTAGCTATCCCGCAACAGTCTTACCTCGACTAGGAAAAGTCAGCAAGGATGATACCAATGTAGGCGTGGAAACATACTGATACAGACGTCCGGTTCCCGTCCGGAGTCATCAATCGGAACCTTGGCAACTCTCTCAACCCACTACCCGTTGTTAATACCCGATACTTTCTCCTTTCATATGAGCGATACTGACGTTCTGAATCTCGTTGGTGAGGTGGGGCACGATTTGCACTGAAGAGGTCAGCTTGGCCCACACAATTGACTCATATCACGAACCCGTCTTCCCCAGGTAGTCACCGCGACGCTCCTTCTCAATCACATGCTGGTAGATCTTCCCCGTCGTGATGTTGTTATCCCTTCCAAGTGTGACTCCAAGGTAGCGCTCGTAGTTTCCAAGATCCAAATCGGCTTCACCACCATCATCCAAGACAAAGCATTCTCCGTGCCTTTCGAGGCGTCAGTCCAAGCGGGGTATGGGGGGGATGGCAAGGCAATGGCGGGCAACTAACTCCAGAGGCTTCAATTGGTTAGCTATGATATATTTCAGACTGAACTCCTCATGGTAGGACCAGTACTCACGTTCATAAGACCGGCATCCGGGTTCAGATAGGGATCGATCTTGATACTGGAAACCGAGAGACCAGAAGTTTTCAAGAGTAGACCGCAACTGCTTGCGATAATACCCTTTCCGACACCGGAAATAACACCACCGGAAACAAGGACATACTTCATCTTGACACGGATTCGAGAACTCAATGGCGGCCTTCCTGGCGAATACCAGGGAGGTAGAGAAAGAGATCAAAAAAAAAATTGATACGCGGCACCGATAACCCAAATTTCGTTCACCGCCGTGAAAATTTGTGGCAGAATTTTCTTGGTTGACTCAAGGTGGGGGGGAGCTTCCGCATCGGGACTGTTGGTGCCTGGGGCTGAGCTGGAGCCTGGAGGTGGCGACCCACGCGGGTTGGCAGGAACGATCTTCGATCAGGAAGGAGCGGTCCAGCCTACACATACACCCGGAAGGATCAGGTGTCATCATGCTATCGAAGGAAGCGTTCTCATGAACTCGGGTTCTGTCGTTTTCATGGTACATATATATGTATGTACCAACGATTGAAGGCTTAGCGCCGGAAATTGACTGATATGTTTAGAGTAGTTCTGGATATTGGTGCCACCTCCTTAGTAGTCTACACCTACTGTTCAGTTGTTTCTATATTTAGAAGAACCCTTCTCACCCTGATCGTTTTTGGCTTTGTATCGGAAATGACCAAGTTGAATTCAATTTCATTCTTTCATATTCTCTTAGATATGTAATTTCCCAAATTCGCGCTCGAAAAACTCGCTTAGTCTATCCGATCATGCGGCAAGTGCTCCATTTGCGTATTCATCCTCTAGAAGCTCCTTCGCAGTCTGATGGACAAAATGAAAACGTACTATCCCGTGCGTGCTCACTTGGTCAGAAGAAGAAACTTGAACAAACCCCTTGCAACTGGGCCCGATAGCTTCGATTACCTCGGCATGTGTCCAAAGATTCCGACTGTCCAGTTGCAACGCAGATGCTGCTGAAGACGAAGCTTGTTGAGGCGCACAAGGCTTGGCCGATTATAGATATGTATTGTCTGGCCGCTCGAGCAGTTTGAACGTCATGGATATGCACGTCTGGAAAGTTGACATCCCAAGGGGGAAAAGGATATCTTTGACTTGACGCTAATTATGCCGAAGTAAAGCCTTTTTTCGAGTTTTGTCATGCTTTGCCTTATTTCTTTGCTGTATACTTGCCATCTATTTTAAAAATAGAATCCATTCTCTAAACCCGATGCACTTTAGTATATATAATACACTAAATAAATATAAATCTATCCCAAATCCTTCTATTTCACCAATATAAACACAACCAGGTTATATTTATTGTAAGACCCTCACCATATGT